>APFE030193483.1:233509-283261 GCA_000404065.3 Pinus taeda
ATAATAGTCATTTATTTATTATTTAAAGATAAATGGTTATTATGTCAAATAAATAATCATTAATTCCTAAATTTTTAATATCACTAAATCATCTATTAATTAAGGAACGAGGAGGAAGATACCAGTGATACTACACCTCGAAAGATCTAGAGGGATTTATATGTCTAATCAGGGGAAGCCAATTTCCACTAATCTCATTTCCATTGTCCCTGTTGAGATTATGAGGAAATTTCATAATTTCGATAGCCTCTCTAATTTTCCTGTTTTGATAATGATCCTCTCTTGCAATAATTCTGGCGTCCTCCAAACACACATGATGTTTGGTTTTGGATGAGTTTTCCGCAAGGGCCAATCTACGGGATCTCCCATTCTTAATATCAGCTCCATGCTCTTTAAGTCTTGTTTTCAAAGATCGTCTTGTTTCCCCAATATAACTCTTGCCACACGAGCAATCAATCTTATACACACCCTTAAGTTTTTGATGATCTATGTTATCCTTAATTGACCTCATTTTCTGCCTAATCGTTCCACATGTTGTAAACTGAGTGTTTATGTCCTTCTTTCTTAAATTTTTTGCGATTTTATCTGTAACCCCTTGAATGAATGGGAGGTACACTTTCCCACAATTTTCTTTCCTGTTTTCCCAGGGACCCATAAAGAGGACCTTATCTTGAGCTCTTTTTATACCTTTCTTAATACTAAACTCCTTGTATCCTATATATTTGAAAACAGAGGTTAAGTGTTTAATTTCTTCATTTAGGTGATCAGATTCAGAAATTTTGAGAGCCCTAACAGCCAGAGTGTTTAAGACGCCAAATTTTTGCGATGGATGATGGTATGAGTCAGCATGTAGATAGCTTTCCGTATGTTTTTTCTTCCTATAGACTTGGTGTCCCAAAGTACCATCCTCCTCTCTACTGATCTGGACATCTAGAAAAGGAATTTTACCGTTTTCTTCAAGCTCCATAGTAAACTTGATTTTAGATGATATAGAGTTAAGATGATTAAAAAACCTCTCCAGCTCAGCCTTGCCATGAGTCCATTTTAAGTTGGTTTGATCAACAAATATTTTCCACCAAGTCAGTTTCAAAGGGTATGAGTCAAGGGCTTTCCCTTTAAACTACTCCATGTATAAGTTGGAGACAATAGGTGAGGGCGGTGTTCCCACGGTGACTCTCGATATCAGTTGATAATAATGGTCTTGAAAACTGAAAAAAGTGGAATCCAGACAAATTTCTATAAGTGTTGTTGTTTTAGGATCAGTGACTTATTTTATAACATAAACAAATTCATCTAGAGGAATCTTTGTAAACAAAGAAACCACGTCAATACTCACCATAACATCATCCTTATCCACCCTCTCATTTTTAATATGTTTCACAAAATCACTGGAGTCCTTTATAAAAGAGTCTGTGTTACCAACCAGAGGCTTAAGGATCTTAGCCACATATTTAGCTAATTCATAGGTAGGGGAACCAATGGTGTTGACTATTGGTCTAAGAGGGACCCCTTCTTTATGAATTTTTGGTAATCCTAAATTCGAGGTATAACCTCATAGGATGGAATTAGCATTTTTTTCATTTTATATTCAAGGTTCGATCCCATGATAGCCTTCTTAACCTATTTTATAACCTTAGGAATGGGGTTGGAGTTAATTCTTCTATAACTACCACAATTTAAATGCTCATTCATTTTATGAATGTAATGCTCCTTATCTAAAACAACAGTTGCTCCTCCTTTATCAGCCTTAAGCACAACTATTTTATCATTATTACGAAGTGATCTAAGAGCATCCTTCCCTTCTTTATTTAAATTACTCTTTGGCCACATAGATTTCATCATAACAAGGGAACACTCCTGTCTTAATAGTTCTTTTTCATCCAATGAAAGGCCTTGAGTCCCATTCTCAAAGTTGCAAATGATGCTTTCAAATGGAATGTTCTTGGGGGAGACTGCAAACCCCAAGCCTTTGCTAAGCATATTAATTTCTTCAAGAGTGAGTAGTAAGGATGAGAGATTAACGACTCTCTTATTAGGTAATAGTTTTGAACCATTTATATTAGGGACATTGGGATTTCTGAAAACAGATCTATCATTACCGCAATTTTCACTGCAATCTTTACTGCCCCAATATTCCTTGGGATTTCCCTAAATTGAGTATCTACACAGGTCCTTTCAGCGCTGCTCATATCAATCTTATTGGGATTGTTGTTGTTATTATTAATGGTAGAAGCTTTGTGCTCACTTATCAAATTAATTCGACATCCTATATTAATTTCAGGAACGCATTTCTCACCCTCTACGTCATTGTTGTCCTTATCCATTTCTGTTATCGGATTTTTAGTGCTCTTATTGTCAAAGTGCATTATAACATCCACCCCTTCAATTTTTTCACTGGAAACAACACTTTCACCTATAGTTTCAACTCTAATCTTACCTCATTCATTGTCTATGCTATTAACACCTCCCTTACCACCGCAATTTCCAGCATTGAGAGTGTTGGAATCAACACAGGAGACTAGTGCTGGAATCAAGATTCATATAATTGCATACAAAACAAATTATACACAAATACATAAATTAAACAACATACATTTCTAAAAAAACTGGAACAATCCAACTACAATAAAAACGTATGCATGAAAATGTGATGGCTCTTATTATATAAAGAAGTGTAAGTTCCAGTCATACAATACATCCATGTAAACCCGCTAGCTCCAATAGTGGAATGTTACAACCACATCTACCTGCTCCTCCAAAGAGATGTACTAGCTTTGTGCAGTGGAGAAGCCAAGGTACATTACAATATTGCCCAAGCTCTCTCCAAGATAGTCTTATCAGAAGCTTGGCTAACTAAAAGCCTCTACAATGTGTTATGAGGGATTATTTATAGCGAAGGATGCGGTGACCCTTGATATTCCCATTTGTGATAGTTCAACTACCCTCATGAATCTTCACCTACTCTATGACTATTACATCCGACTATTGACACTTGACTTACACTTGACATGACGTTACATTACAATGCACATGTACTCATGTGAGATAGCATGGCTTGAGTAAGTTATGAAAGGCATCATTGACACTCGGTCTATTGTGATGGGACCAACTCTTTGGCATGCTTGTGATGGTGAAGGTGGTGAGATGATGCCAAGCTTGGTCGTTCATGATGGTGTGCATGCACTTCATGGTGACATCTTGCTGAAGCGAACTCTTGCCTCCGTTGCAACCGGTGCATTGGTTCGGCTACTTCATCCAACTCGTCTGCTAATATGTGCATGGTCTTCTTGGGTGCAGCTGAACTTGCAACACATTGATGCATAGTGTCCATGCTGATCTTCAAGTCTGTGTTGGTGGTCATGCGCATCAACTTGTCGAAGTACATGTTCAGCTCCAGTTGGACTTGCTTCTTGTCTTCACCTTGGTGGGTGTGCTAAATGGGTTGGATTGCATGTGTGTGCACAATGATATGCATGCAATCAACAACATTTCTCACCATGTCTGCTTCATGCTAGCTGTGGGATGGATCTTTAACTTGTATGGGCAAAATTTCGTCCATGAGTGCATGTTGCACCCATTGCTGTTCTTGTTCCTGATGCAACTCATTTGTCTATCTGTGTAGCTGCATGTTCTTCCTTGAGTTGTTGCTTCAGCACATGTAACTCCTTCTTTGTTCCATTCTTTGTATTTATGTGATCTTCATGTCGCGTCGTCACCTCATATCCTAAGTCTCCAAAGTTGCTTTCATCATTAGGGGATTTGCTTGATATTGCAACTTTGTTTCATCTCTATGTTGTTAGCAACCTTCATCTTGCATTCATTGTATTCATTACATTCGATGTGCTCGCTGCATTCGTTGCATTCGTTGCATTCATTGCGTTCACTACATTCGTTGCATTCACTACATTCGTTGTGTTCGCTGCATCTATTGTGTTCGCTGCATTCGTTGCATCTGTTGCGTTCATCACATTCATTGTGTTTGTTGTATTCATTGCATTCGCTGTGTTCACTACATTCATTGCATTCGTTGTGTTCGTTGCATTCGTTTCATTCGGTATGCTGCCTTCAACTGCTATTCATGGTGTTTCTTGCTCTGATATCTTGATGTGCTTGTCTACAAACAACTTGATATCTTCATGATTAGGAAATCTCATAGACATTTTATCAACTACATCTCCAGGTGTGCTTTGAATGGTGTCTTTGACTTTGCCCTTTTAGAACCCATTGTACCTACACTGCTGAGAGGTAGATGAACACCTGTAATACTTGGAGACATGGCAACCCTCATGGCAAGCAATATGTCAGTGAAAAACCAAATTGAACTTGAGAACTGACTTGCAAGATGCTTATGTGATTGATCATGAAGGTTGCATAATTTTGGCTGAGAGGTCGGGAGACTGACTGCCACGACTGCAAAAGGCATAGTCTGGGCTGCTAAGAGACTAATTGACTGCTAGAACTGCACAATGCACAATCTAGTCTGGATGCTGACTACTGGATTTGCGCAATGTGGAATCTCAGTTGGAAATGGCTAGAGACTCAATGACTGCATTGCGCAATATTCTTGTCCAACAGTCACGTCCCTCAGGATTGCGCAATGTTGTCTCATTGAAAGCAAAGTCAGGGCCGAGGTTGCCCAGACTCGCTGACGGGAAACTAAACGTGAATGTGAGTGTGAATGCATGGTGATATTGAGTGTATGCATAAGTGAATGATCATGCATGAAAATGGTGAATGATAGATTCAAAAAATGGAACAACATGCATGTGGCTGAGGCGAGTCGCTGAATTGGTGACTTTTCATGAAAAACAATTTCACGCATGCGACAGCAGTGAGATGTTGACAAAAATTGAAACGACGCTAGTACAAGCTAATATACATGTAAACAATAGCAAGTGATCAAATAAAACAAGAAAATAGTACTCATACAAGTGAAAACACAAAAAGTGTCAGAAATGCAACACAAGTCATGGAAAGCAAGCTTACCCCAAAACAACTGAGTTGAATGTGCCGACAGCTCCTGCATGTGATATGGATGTCAAAGCTACAAGGCTGATGTGAGGAATGAGCTCTGTAGCATCTGGTTGATGAGTTTTGATAACATCGAGGTTGTGACACACATGCCACAAATCTAGGGAAAGTGACACTTGGTGGGAGGTTTCTGAATTGATCCTTGCATGTAACCTCCAAATTCTAAAAATAGATCCCTAAAACAAGGGATGGCTTTGCATGCTGCCTTGGGAGATGCAACCCATGCATGCAAGCTAGTTTTTCTCAGTCCCGAAGGGAACTGGTCAACTCAACTACACATGCAAGAGGTTGTTCGAATGATGGGAGAAAATGCGCATTTCTGGTTGGGAGCTGAGCTGGCTACCTAGGAGATTTGAGCAAGTTTTGGGTAGAGAAGATAACTGCTACCCATATTTGTGCAAATTTTGGGTTGAGCAGCCATGCTGGAGAAAATTACGCAATTTTCTCTGTGAGGGTTGACTGGCAAAATGCACAATTCTGTTGCCCAGCAAGCTGCCAGTCAGGATTGTGTAATTTTTGGAGGGAAGGTTGGTTGCCCTCTATAATTGCGCAATTTCTTGGGGAAGTTGCTAAGTCTACAGTTGGACCAAGTCTAGGTGATCAGCTTGTGAGGGGAATGCATCAAGCTATGATCAATAGGCTGCCTTTGTGTAAGAAAAATGTTGAAGCTTGTGAACTTAACGAAGCAAGGCAAGCTGTTGTAAAAAGTTGGAAGGGAGGTTCCAAAATGAAGCTAAGGAAGAATTTTGGAGGGTGATTGTAGCTACTACAACACTTGGTGACACAATGGTAGAACTCCAGCTCTTTGAATGGACCTTGTTCGTGAAAAGCAAGTCTAACACCTACATAAGTATTGTTCAGTTCTCAACTTGTTCTGGTTTCACACTGGATTGATTGTAAGATGTAGTATCTACTAAGCTCTTGCTTGATTGAAACACATTCCAAGCCAAGGAAACACAATTGTTTCAATTAGGGTTGAGGGGTATATTGGTGCACAAGTAGTATAGTTGTCAGAGTCTTAGTTTCATCTTTGGTGTTACTCCGCTACCAGCAGGCCTAGACAGTACCCCGTCGAAGTCACATAGGAACACAAGCATGGCCCCGCTACCAATGAGCCTAGTCAGTACCTCGATGGAGTTACTTGCATAACCTCTCTACGCATGAAGCCTTTCTCTTCTTTCGCCTTATTCATTTTTCATTTTTTCAAACTTTTTTCATTTTTTTTTCATTTTTGTAACTGTGCATAACACTTATTCATTTCAAAGGCGGAAGAGGCATCCTGACATATTGAGAGCAGAAGAGGTTGTTCCAATAGAGAAGTAGTTTATTATACCCTTGACGTACCTGTTAAGGTTTTTACCCTCACCTTACTCTACTTCACTAAGCTGACAAGGGTTAATCCTAAAACAACCGACTAGAGAAGGTGACACTAGTTAGTGCACAAGAGTTGTGTTTTAACCAAGGTTCACTTCAAATAGTACGTATT
Organism: Pinus taeda; assembly: GCA_000404065.3. Lineage (NCBI taxonomy): Eukaryota > Viridiplantae > Streptophyta > Pinopsida > Pinales > Pinaceae > Pinus > Pinus taeda. Next base: position 240,027 of record APFE030193483.1, read on the forward strand.
TTCCTTCGACATATCATGGACTAAAAGTAAGAAGTTCTTCATATAGAGGTTGGATAATAGATAACCAAGTAGTGATAGTAGCACAAGGCCTCTTGTACTTTACCCATCTTGCTTTGAGATTCATACATGGTTTCATGCGAAACTATCCTACAAAACGAAACAAGCGAACTAACAAACAACAAAGAAATCAAGAGAAGAAGTCAAAGTGAAAGCAAATCAAGTAAGAAAAGAAGCAAGCAAGCAAACAAACAAACAATGGAAGTAAGCAAACAAGCATGCAAGCAAACAACTCAAAAGCAAACACTACTCCTACTCCTAAGCTAATAGTACATGGGTCATCTCATGTGAAGTGATACTTCCAATGCAGCCACCGGTGCATTAGTTGACCCATGTTTGTGAAGGCATGGTTCACGAACAAAGCAGTTGTGCGAACCAACAAACCAGAAAGATGTAACAGTGAAGAAAAACACATTCTGAGCTTACAAGCGACCACAGAACAACGATGAGTGAAAGTGATTTACATGCATTCTGTGGTTCTGCCACGATTTTGTGCTACACTACATGGAGATGTTGAGTGTATGCATTCTCTTGACTGTGACATGCAAGCAAACGTGAGAAAGGTAGACCACTTGTGTTGTGCATGTGTGCTAGCTGTGTAAGATTCCTCCAATGCATGAGCGATGGGATCATGTAGTTCAAGTGGAGGAAGTGAAATCTGGGTGTTGGGTTGATCTTCAATGCAAAGCAAATAGTGATGAGGAGCCTTGAGTGTTTCAACATTTTCCTGACTGGAAGTGAAACCAACCTCAGGACAGTGACGACCTAACATAACCATCAACTTGGGTTGAAGTGCCTCGACAGTCTGGGGGGTTTCAACTCCATTGACAGATATATCACCGTAGACTAGTGTCTTAGAGAGATTAAAACCAATTGACTCAACATCGTGATCAGATGAGGAAGTGAATAGATCATGATAACCAAGATCAAAAAATTTGGGATGTTGGTCGACATCCTCATGATTTGATGAATCATGCAGAGGGGTAGATGAGAAGCAAAGACGTTCACCCTTCGTGTTTTCAAGAAAGATAAATGACAGATTGAACATATTTTCCAAGGACGATGTGTCATCTCTACACTGTAATGACAGACTGACATTCGAGGTGTCTTGTCAATGATCAAAAGTAGAAACATTAGGAAATGGATTTTCACAGGAGAAATCAGTAGTGGCAGAATCACAAGGGATGTCAGGATGAAGTGGATGAGGCACGGCTGCAAGGGAGTCATCCTTCACTACATCCTCTTCTTTATATTCCCGTACACACTCATCATGAATGATGGCGCAAGTTGGCTGCATAACACCAACTCCGTCAACAGCTTGATCCTCATTCACAATAGGTGAGGAGTCAGGAATGGGAGAACACAAGACAACACAATCCAGAGGATCAACAGAACGTGAGGACGAAGGTCGAGGGAATGAGTCCACATGACAACCAATAGGTTTGCAAGCCAAATCTACGCAAATCTCAAGAGCAAGCGGGGTGGGAGGATGTGACAGTTCAACAAAGGTGTGTGCATGATCTCCCACATCACTCCACGGTGGTGGGAATTTTAATGAGGTGAAGGCAGACAGTCACTCATGACAACAACTATGCCTGCCTATGATTGCGTAGCTCCATCACCAAAGTGTGCTAAGCGGGGTTTAAATACATGAAGAAGATACTCAAATCTTCCATCAAGAAATTCCCAATCAATATCATCTTTCTGGAATTGGTATGCAAGATTACAAAAGTGTGTGTGAAATTGTTCAATGGATTCATCGGGTGCATTTTGTAATTCTAGAATTTCTTTGTTGAGTGCTTTATAGTTAAAGTGATTGAAAGCACAGTCTATCTCTACGACCAAATGAGCAAGAGAATGAATAGATTTTTTGGGCAGCATGACACACCAGTGCATTGGGTGCCCTCAAAGAATCTAGATGAACAGTCTAGGCTGCTAGGAGACTAACTGACTGCTGGAACTGCGCAATGCGTAGACTAGTTTGTTTGTTGACTATTCGAATTGCGCAATGTGCAATCTCAGGTAGCAATGGTTGCAAGCTCAATGATTGTATTGTGCAATTTTCTTGGCCAACACTCGTTGTCCCTTAGGATTGCACAAAGCAAGCCTAGGGAATAGCTGCTGGGAAGAAATGTGCATTTATGGAGAGGAAGACAAAGCCTTCCTTCCCCGGATTGCACAATGCTATCTCATTGAAAGTAGATTCTAGGCAGAGGTTGCCCAGACTTGCTGACGGGCAACTGAACGCGAATGTGAGTGTGAATGCATGGTGATACTAAGTGTAAGCATAACTTAATGATCATGCATGCAAATGGTGAATAACAGATTCAGAAAATGGAACAACATGCATGTGGGTGAGGTGAGTCGCCGAATCGACGACCGTTCGTGAAAAAAAGTTTCATACATGCGACAACAGTGAGATGTTGACAAAAAATGAAATGGTGCTAGTACAAGCTAATATACATGTAAAAGACAACAAGTGCTCAAAGAAAACAATAAAATGGTACTCATACAAGCGAAAACACAAAAAGTGATAGAAATGCAACACAAGTCATGGAAAGCAGGCTTACCCCAAAACAGTTGAGCTAAATGTGCTGACAACTCCTAGATGTGATGTGGGATGTCAGAGATGCAAGGTTGATGTGAGGAATGAGATATACAGTGTCCAGTTGATGAGTTTTGATAACATCGAGGTTGTGACACGCATGCCACAAATCTAGGGAAAGCGACACTTGGTGGGAGGTTTCTGAATTGATCCTTGCATGTAACCTCCAACTGCTAAAAATAGATCTCTAAAAAAAGCGATGCATTTGCATGATGCCTTGGGAGAAGCATCCCATGCATGCAAGTCCTTTCTCAGTCTCGGAGGGAACCAATCAACTTAGTTTCACATGCAAGAGGTTGGTCGACTGCTGGGAGAAAATGTGCATTTTTGGCTGGGAGATGGGCTAGCTACCCAAGACATTTGCACAATTTCTAGGCAGAGCAGCTGACTGCTGCCCAGATTTGCACAAATTTTGGGCTGAGCAGCCTTGCTGAGGAAACTTGCATAATTTTCTCTGTGAGGGTTGGCTGGCAGAATTGTGCAATTCTGGAGCCCAGCAAGCTGTCAGTCAGGATTGCGCAATTTTTGGAGGGAAGGCTAGTTGCCCTCCAGAATTGTACAATTTCTTAGGGGATCTACTCAGCTTGTAGTTGGACCAAGTCTGGGTGATTAGCTTGTGAGGGGAATGCATTGAGATATGATCTACAAGCTGCCTTTGTGCAAGAAAAACACTAAAGATTGTGAACTTGACGAAGCAAGGCAAGCTGCTGCGAAAAGTTGGAAGGGAGGCTCCAAAACGAAGCTAAGGCAAAATTTTGGAGGGCGGTTGTAGCCGCTACAACACAAACATATAAACCACATATAAAAAACTATATTTACCCATAAAATACCAAGGAGAAAGAGAGCTCTTGTTGACGATTTCATAAGCTGACCAAATATGGGACTTCCACAAACCACCTAACCGTAGACTAGATTGAACCAAATATTTCTTTCAACCAGTCATCACCATGCCATATTCCAAGCATGAATGTTGGATCTTACAAAACAAATCAATCAAAACCATCTATGGCTTCCAGAGCCCAAACCACCTTAAACCTTAACCAGTGATTCCACCTCAAGGTCAAACATCACTAACCATCACCATATTGGTCTCTACCCAAGTTGTTCTCATCATATAGCATTGTTTCACACTCATTTCCAAAGTTTCACGCACTATTGCACAAGTGTCTCCATTATCCTCACAAAGTCTATCATCGCAGCTACACTTGTCGTAAGCTTCCACAAAGGTTTTTTCATTAAGCGAAGCATGTTTTCACATGTTATGGATGGTCTATGTTTTATCTCTGAGTGTTCAAGTGTGTGATCGTAGTCCAGTTCTATCATTGTTCACATCGGTTCCATTGATCCCACACTTAGCCAAATTATGAAGTTTTCCTAGCAACCTAGTGTCATCCATCTTTCCTGAACTGCACACTTCACATCTGCAGCCCTCAAGCATTGCCCTTGCCTGATAGAGCTACACAATGCATAGAAGACCCAGCCTCCCTTGACATCCAAAACTGTGCAATGGCTTCCTCTAGTGTCCTTCCCTCAACCAGAACCCACTGTCTCCAGAAACTGCGCAATTTTCTCCCTAAATCTTCTTTGTTGTCGAGTCCACCTTGCCTCCTGAAACTATGTTGATTTATCCTCCCAGGTCCATATCCCACATCATTCACTGGCTACTTAAGCTGTGCAATTTTTTCTCTTAGTGGCCACTGAGCAATCCCTTCCCTCAGTTAGGATTGTGCAGGAAATTTCCCTCAGTCGAACTTGAGATGCGCATTACACAGTCTCAATGATCAAGATTGACACTTGGATTCTTGAACTCTATAATTGTGCAGTCACTGGGCCTTCTCCCATGACTTTTCACTAAGTCCCAACGTATTTTATGAAGTGAAAAATCTTAGACGAGGGGTTTATCATACTGATATTGTCTTATCATGAGTATATTACAGATACAAGAATTCTACCAAGCTATGAAAAGATTATGAAGAAGGAGATTAAGAAGGATGGCCTGCTATATGACTCTCAAGGAGCTAAGGAGAAAATATGGTTATCAGATAAGAAGACCAAGGATTCTGGGGTATGATAGAAGATCAGGACCACATGAAGACTCCATCTGATGCATGACCATTTGGAGGGTAGGTATGGGAAAAAAACACATATTTTTGAAATACACATCTTAGTGTAGAATGAAGGACCACTTATCATTTTCATATCATTATGTCTTCAATGACATACATGATTGCAAGTAATGAAAGTCATTCCATGTGTTTCCTCTAAGTGTCTTTCTCCCTTTCACTTATTGGATCAATTGTCGTATTTTGGCATGTTTGGTTGTTATGTCATGTTTGCAAACATTTATGGTAACCTCAAAGGTTGGTCTTTCTGTATACAAGTTATCCTATCCATGTAAACACCTGTTGTACTCATACAAAAAGTCTTGAGACTTTTCGCACAAGTGTCATCACGGTTGTCCTAAAGTCTTTCTCAAGTGTCGCACTTGTTGTTTCTTGTCATCAGATAGTCACTCAGAGGGTAATGATTTGCTTGGTGTTCTAATGGTATGTGGTTGTCATGTCCACAAATTATGCTAAGTGTGTGATCACAGTTTGAGTTCATCATGATTCCATCTTTTCCCTCACACTTATCCATTTTTGGAAATCTTCCCGATAGGGAAAATCAGCTTCATCAGGCCCTGACTGAGTTGTGTATAGTATAGCCTCAACCCTTAATGTTCAAAAACCTTCCTTGACTCCCAAAATTGTGTTGCAGTTCCTTCCAGTGCTACTTGAACTGACCATTTCATACTTTCAGTCCTTAAGCTTTTCCCTTGCTTGATGGAATCCCACAATGCATAGAGAGCCCAACCTCCCCTAGTCTCTTGAAATACATAGAGGTGTCCCCTAGTGTCCTCCCTCATCCGGAGCTCACTGTCCTCAAGAACTACACAATTTTGTCTTCCAGACCTCTCTGCTAACTTGGCCTCCATGGATCTAAAAACTGTGTAGAACTGACCTCCTTTGTCCTTACCTTGCACCATCCACTAGTGACTTGAACTACGAATCATGTCTCCCAGAGGCCACTACACTATTTTTCTCCTTAGGGTGGATTGTGCTCAAAAGTTCCTCAGTAAAGTGTGAGATGCCTCTACACAGTCTCAATGATCAAGCTCTCTCCCTGCCAACTGGAACTACACAATGCACAATCACTAAGCCATGTATCCTAGCATGTGACTTGTCCCAAACTGAATCCATGAATGATAATGCACCATATTAAAGTAGTGAGTTTTCGTATTGATGTCGTCACGTCATGAGTGAATTTCAGGAACAAATACACTCTCAAGTCATGGCGAGATGATGAAAAAGGAAAAGTAGGAGGGAAGCATGCTTAGAGACTCACTTTCTGCTGGATGAGAAAAGGAGCTTATCACGAACAAACAAAGGGAACAAATGCATGCAACTACCTCTCAAGACCAAAGATCATTGAAGACCCCGCACCACCAAGCTATGCAAACGAGAAGAGAAAGCACATCCAAGAACACATCTATCACTCAACAGCAACGACAGCTTGACATTGCCACTTTAGCAAGCTAGTCCATGTTAGCAGTGTCATCTCAAGTCACTGCATGAGTTTTCAAAGTCCACATCACTATTACGAGCCATGTTTATTCTAAATTGAATGTAATGTAAATTGAAGTCCAATGGACACACATGAATATGAAGAGTCATGTTAGTTGAAAAGTCATAGGAAGATGAACAGTCAAGAGGGTAGTCAAAGAGTCTCAAGGGTCAAGCATCGCCCCTTGGTTATATATACCCCCCTCATTGTATGAGCAAAGGAATTTTCACCTTGGCTCCTCCCGTAAAGAATAGAGAGTTTCAGTGATTTTTTTGAGGATCAAGGAGTGGCTCCAGTTGGGATGGGATCCCCATGGGTAGAATTGGATTAACTTAGTCATTTTTTGTAAAGAATTTTGTAAAATATGTAAAGTCTCTGCGAAATATGGATGAGGAGCGTAGATAGATAGGAGTCAAAGGGGTCTTACCCTCTTGTTTTGGTCAGTTTTGAAGACTCACCCATGAGCCAGGGGCCATGGTATTGTATTAGAAAAGCTATAAATAGTTGAGTCATAGCGAGTCTTAGAAAAAACGGGGATAGAGAATTGGGTACATTTAAGAGTTTTGTTGTCTTGGGCAAGTGCTAAGACAGGAAGGTTCTGCTTCCTGCACTTAGTTAGAGAAGGGAAGGCTCTTGTAGCTGAGTGCACAGGAGGCCTGAGTAGACTTTGCAGCTGAGTGCACGAACCCCTGCAGCTGTGTGTGAATGGTAGAAGAGTTTGTAATAGGTGAATTGAAGATTAGGTGAATTTTGTAAAAGATGTAAAATCTCTGCAAAATATGGATGAGGAGCGCGTAGATAGATAGGAGTCAAAGGGTTCTTATCCCCCTGTTTTGATCAGTTTTGAAGACTCACCCATGAGTCAAGAGCCATGGTATTTTATTAGAAAAGCTATAAATAGTTGAGTCATAGCGAGTCTTGGAAAAAATAGGGATAGAGAACTGGGTACATTGAAGAGTTTTGTTGTCTTGCGCAAGTGCTAAGACAAGAAGACTCTACTTCCTGTGCTTAGGAAGAGAAGGGAAAGCTCACGCAGTTGAGTGCACAAGAGGCCTGGGTAGAGTTTGCAACTGTGTGGCGCAGACCCCTGCAGTTGTGTGCGCAGGGTAGAAGAGTCTGTAATAGGTGAATTAAATATCAATAAAGACAGTTGCTTGAATAATTACTGAGTATTTCCATTGAATTTGTTTATGTTATATTTTGCCAACTAATGATATGTTTTTTGAATTATTGCATAAATGCTACGTGAATTCACTGAATTTGTCTTAATAATATATGAAATGAATGGTTATCCACTTCCACGAAGTTAGAAGCTATTTCTCTTATGTTTTTAATTAATCAAGTAGATCTACATGAAATGTGATCTAGGGTTGCTTGTTGATGCGCGAAAGTAGGTAAATCGACTATTTCTATTCCACAAGGACTGATTGCAGAACTTTGTGAAGGTCTGAAGGCATCTTTAACTTAGTTACAGTAAAAATCCCTAGAAGTGTATCGATCTACGTGAAAGTAGATCAAAGGTGCTGAAAACCATCACACTAGTCTCTGGATTCAAAAACTTGGTTCTTACATCCCCCCATATTTCTTCAAGTGATATTGCAACCTATGCTATGCAGGTTGTTTCTGAAAGGGCCAATAGTGTAGGGTTTTGTTGGTTGGTGCAACTAACTCTGAACCTAGGTCAGGACTCCCTAAGCCAACAACTCCAATGTCCCACTACTGGGGCTAGTGATGTACAATGTAAACACACGTCTTGGAACTTTTTCTTAATTATAAAAGCCGTTTTAGGCCAACACATTTCCATGCATGACTTACAAATGTTCGTAAGATTATTTTATGAGAATTTATATTTCATGTTTATTTTGAAATGTACTAAGATAGTTGAACTATTTCAGTTGTTTTAGTTCTTATCTTGTTGGGAATGTGTCGTAACAGGTGTCACTGATGTCTAATCCTTGTGGACTATTCTACAGGATACTAGATAGACCTTTTTCTACTTATTGGTTATAATGGCCATCACATTCGATGTGGACTATTCTAGTGGATGTTAGATAAATATTCCTTTGCTCACTAGCTATAACAACTGTCGAATCCATTGTGGACTATTTTTCTGGATGTTGGACAGGTCTTTCTGGTTCATGTGTGTCTCTTCTTGGGTGGTACTATTACCTCTCACTTAGAGGCTCACTTTTCGCCCCCCGTTTTTGCAATACGAGAACCTCAACACAGTTTCATTACACACTCACGAGGAACAATCACCTTGTTGTTCGAAGACACCATTGCATTACTCTCCTGTGTTGACAACTAGAGCCAAGGTAGATCTTTGAGAACTTGGCAACTAGGCCTTTATACCCGATGGGACTCCTACACCAAATGGTGTGAGGTCTAATTGGGACTTCATATCGGGGAGATACCCTTGGTTGATGGATTTCCGACATTGTCAACAAAATTGCACTAGAAGGAGGGCTATGCGATAGGTTGTGCCTGTAGGGTCTAGTTTGAGTCTCTTATTTAAAATGGCTCTTCCCAAAATCATAATCGTAATTTTTTTTTCTAAAGAGCTTAATTGTACCATCTCTGTGGAAGTTATTCATGACCTATCCAAATTAAGTTGGATGGTGAGAGTGAATCAAATTTTCGTGAACATCTATTTCAATTTCTTTGTTTTTGTTCTTGTCATGGAATATGTTCCGGAGATGTCATCACTAGATTATTCACCCTCACATTCTAAGTTCATGTTAGTCAATGGTGTCATACATTAGGCATTTCTTCTATCCATTCTTTCAATCAGATTGGCAAGATGTTGTATAAATATTTCGATAAGTATAACCACCAAGATTTCAATGAAATAATTAGTTATTTAAGAATGAAGCCTGATGAATCAATTGAGGTTTTTTCTAATCGATTCCTTCACCTCTGTTGTCAAATTCCTGAAAAAAATTGAACTCACATTTCTTGAAATGAGAGTTTGGATGCTTGGTTTATGTGTCCTTATACGATGAGCCTGAACCTCCTGTTTTCCTTTCTCCCCCAACTCTTGAGAATCATGATGCACCTCAAATCGTAGAGGAGGAACCTACTACCAATTTTTTTCCTTGTCCTTCTCCTTTTTTAGTCCCAATGTGGGTGCCTCCTTGCAGTGATCACAAAACCAGGAAATATACAAATCAAATCTGTAGCCCATTTTTTGATTCTTCACCCACTTCAATGGAAGAAATTACAGAATGGCTCATGAAGCCTATAATGAATACTCACTCCATTCCACAAGAGGATGTCACCATTCTCGACTCTAATCTCAATGTTGATCCAGATTTTTGTTATCCTCTATCTTGTTCACATCTTGACTCTTTGTACCATGACCTGCTTGATCAATTTTCTTCACCAGCTAGTTCTTCACATTCTCTTAATTCTCAAACTGTTGGCTCAAATTGTGATCAGGTACAAGGAAGTCACATTACACAGGTAAAGGAGTAGAAATGTGAGGACACTTTCAATTTTTTCTCTCCGCTTTAAAATCTTCCATGTCAAAACAATGAGTTTCCATTCTTGAATGACTCTCAATCTGCTAGTCTCGGTGGAAAATCTAGTATAATCAATTCTTTCAATCAACCCCCAATCTTGGGAAGTAATCATTCCAATGATGATAAATCTATTTTTGTATCTCCTGATGAATTCCCAAGCACATCATACGATCTTCCAGTTTCTCATGAAGATTTTAATTTAGATCTAGAACATGCTTCGGTCATAAAAGATGTCATATTGAAACTTCCCCTTCACCTCACTATCCCTTGGGGCCTACCATTTGCAACACATCTACTTGTGATAGATAATCCATTCTCTTTAGTTTATTCATCCGATGAGTTATCTCCTCAATTGACACAAGGTGGAGAGGTTGTCCATGATGAAATTGAAAATAACCAAATCATAGGGAATTCTTCCCACCCCTCATCATCTCTTGTTTTGCATGAAGACAACTTTTCAAATCATCTTAGTCATGAGATATCACTAATGCATTTATCTTTGAATGTGATATCAAAAGAGCCTCTTCAATTGAGTAATCTGATTGTTGAAGATGAAAATTCCGATGAAACATATAACAGAGATGCCTGCCATCTGGTGAGTAGTTTTGAAGACAACAATAACAACTATCGTCAAACCATGCATAATCTGTTTCAAGCTTCAAAATGTGATTCTACAATCCTAGAAAGTTTCGAGACCTGCTAAGGAGTCGAGGCACTTCAACTTTCATTGATGGTTATGTCAAGATCCCAGGACTCTAGTAAGCCCCTCGAACTAAATTAGATCTGGATTCTCTCGCACAATCTGTCTATCTACATGGTTTCACTCGATGTGGATTTTTGCTTGGAAAATGCTTGGTATTCCAGGTGTAGTCTTTCAAGTTTTCAAGATTTTACTTCTGACCAATTCAAGGATCTATTACAGTTCATTCATCTTCATGCAAATCTCTCACATAAAACTTAGGTTGGAAATGTCCATCTCTCATGGAGTCATGGAAATGTGAAGTTGATCATCTCAAGGACTATCTTTTCCCGCAAGAATCATACTTATCAAATTTCTCCCTTAATGGTTAGCTCCACAGTCGTCTTGTAAATAATATATTGCAACCTCTCATCACACCAGAAATATCCCTGTGTGCTAGTGAATAATCAAGTTCTTCTCCCTTAATCATACCTCAAATGGTTTCATGCATTTGTAGGGTTAGCATCCTTTTTAAAATCTTTTGATGGCTATGATGATTGCACAATTTGTCACCAGTTGTAGGAAGGTGGTCTATCATATCTAGCTTGCAAGGAATTTGGTTCGATTGTTCAGAGCGTTCATAAGATTGTTCAAATTGATTTTTCTTTATTCATTGAAAACTAGGAATCTGATGTTTCAATCACTCATCTGACCAATTATCTGTCTTTGGTGACAGTGATTCGGCTTATAATTTTCCCATCAACACATCCAATAATAGTTGTTTCACACCCTTTGCTATTCACTATTCAACATCTCTATATTCATATTTCTGTTAAGCGGGTGAGGAAGTTCAACCTTCACTAATGGTTATGGCAGGTGTTTGGTCAATTTAGCGTCCTAAATTGCTCTACATAAATTATCAATCTGGGTATCGTAAAATCATGAAGTTTAGTGCACTGTTTGTGCTAGCTAACCCTTCTTACTTAATTGTTTTTATGTTTTATGTTGTTTTGGGGGTTTTTGGTCTTTTAATTCCTAATGATTTACAATGTAAATTATCAAAACTAAATCTAACTTTTTTAAAGACTACTCAAAATCTAAAATTGAAAATAGAGCTAAGAAAGAAATGAAAACAGAGCTAAGAAAGATATGGAAACAAAGCTAAGAAAGAAATGAAAACAAAGTTTTTATTCTTATTTTACCATTATTTCCAAATCATGAATTAAAACTGAAAGTGAAATTTGCAATTGATGTCTAACTAATTATAGAAATAAAACTAAATGAAATACTTGGTTACTTTGCCTCTCAATTTTGGGAGAAAATCTCCTTGGGATGACATTTAAGTAATTTTGTACTTCATTGATCTAAGAGAAAGCAAATACAAAGATGCAAAAATAACTCATTGCATAGATGAAATGTTCAACCACTTAGTTAAGGTTGAATTATCAACTTGAAGGGTTTTCCATAAAAATTCATTAACACCATGAGTTATTAGTTTAAACTAAAAATGAAAGGGCAAAGATAGTAAATGACATTGATCATTTAATTGAGAATTTAAACTAGCAAAATAGTGAATGGAGTAAACTATCCAACAATGTATCCTTATCATTCTTCAATCCTACTCTCATCCTAAAACAAGGTTAGTTTTTAATTGAAGAAACAAGATTACACTATTGAGTTCTATCTTCTAAACTACTAATAAGAACTAAAAAGCAATCAAGCTAATGGAAACTACTCTAAATTATAAACATTGTTAGTAAGAAAATGATAGAAATTGCATTATAAAAACTATTAGTAAGAAAATGATTATAAACATTGTTTTATAAAGAAAATGATGAATTCATAGTTAACAAGAAGAAGAAAAATAAATAAAATGAAACCTTCTTCAGTGCAGGGGCCCTCTACAACTGATTAGGCTACGCTTGCTCAAATAACTCCAAGAAAACTCCTTCAGATGTTCATAAAAACATGTGGTCTTCACATATTAAAACAAGGACACAAAATGCCCAAAAATTACAGAGTCTAGAACATTGATTTCACATTAAAACTATTACTAACTTCTTCGGTCCCTTACACAAGTATTTATAAGTAAAATTGTATAATTGTTTGTGGCTAAAAGCATGCTACAGTCAAACACGTAGAAGACAGATATGTAGAATTTCTTCCTTAGCTGCTGGAGAAATAAATCCAAGACATGGTGGTTGTTGGATTGGTTCGTACAAGTGGATGTTGGAGTCCGCAGGTACAAGTAGTTGCTCCAGATAATGCTTCCCATCACTGTGAAACACATTAAATAACCACGAAATAGAGTCCTGTTACCCTCGGTCTCTTTGTGTTTGACTTATCCACTAACCGTAGTCTTATGCCATCTTCTTTGTCGACCTGGGTTGAATGAATAGGATAGGTTCCATGTCATGATAATTTCAAAGCTACCCATGTGGCTAGTTTCTCCTTCTAACACCTGGAACTTGTTAGAGCATGGAAGTAGCTACGGAATAACTGGTTAGCTATAGAATAGGCTGCATTTCGTAGCTAATATAAAAAAATTTATTCAAATAGCAAAACATAAAAAGCATAACATGTAAATCACTAAATGTCATCCTCAAGATAGTATATACTAGTTATTAGTGATGAGAATGCATCTTTCTTATGGAAAAACAAAGAAAAGGAATGAGAAGAGTTGCTAGGGAAAGAGTAATTTTGAGGCTCAATAGCAAGTCCTCACTGTCTTGGCATGACTATTGAGAATGATCAGATCTATTTTCCCATACAAGATTCCCATAGTGATCCTGCATCTTGAATTGAAAATTCATCTTCCCCAAGGTCACAAGGTTTTCAAGATGGCCATCATGAATTTTATGATCCAATTGCTAAATGGATAGAAAAATCCTACCTGGAGAGCTCTATAGCAAACAACAAGTTTTGATCTCTCCTCACGCTTGGCAAGGAGCACGATGTAGATGAAGACATATCAGCAAGAAGCTTCTAAGGTTTGTTGAAAAATGGTATTCATTGAAAAGGTAAGCATGTGGATTGGATAAAAGTAGTGGGTGTGACACACCTTTCCACACACAGGCAAGACCTTCCTTTTCTTGTGCACATTTTTCAAGTTTTTGTATTTTCTGTTGCACATCACTTTATATATGTTCAATCATATATTTGTGGATACAGGTCAAGAACAACTACAATGGCTTCACTGGAAATTTCATTACATGTAACCCTAACCTTCTAGATGTTAGGATAGGGTAGGATTAGCAACAACTTAGTTTTCCCTTCCTTGCGCTCATCTTGCACTCATTCCCTGTAGTTTGTCCTGATTTTATTATTTTGGTTCTACATCATGTTTTCTTTAGTCATTTTGTTCTATTGTCCTCTTATTTTGTTGTCTGGTTATTTCTTTTCTTTATTTCTACCTTGTTTTATTTCTTGTTGATTTTTCCTTTTGTTTTCATCATGAAAATAAGTGTTATGCCTTCCTGAGTTCTGGTTTCCAAGTGTGTGTGTGGCTGAAGTTCAAAGAGTCGTGTGACACTATAGTTCTTGGCTACTATTCTATCTATCTTCTTTGTATTGGTTACATCTTTTGGCCAATGAAGTTCTAATGGAAAATGTGGTCCATCCATAAGGAGATCTTTGGTCCAACCATGAATCTGTGTCCAATCGGGAACCTCACGCCTATACTCAGTATTCTACTTTGGTGTTTTAAAGCTTATCCAACTAGTAGAAATGGAGGGGAAAATCTAAATGAAAAAACATAAATCAGAGGTATTTATATGATTCTCTAAAGAAAAAACCTCTCCTGTGCTCAATAAGTCAATATCCCTCTTCTGCCCCAAAATAAATAAAATACATATTTCATTAAAATTGGAAACTTTTTATTACAAGAACTTCACTACAATTGAGTTATTTGGTTATTTTCAAATTCTAGATCCACTATTTAATTCCAAATTTAATGAAATATGTGTTATAAGTATGAATGTGCAGTTCTCTTTAAATAAATAAATAAAAGCGAAAGAAGAGAAAGCCTTCATACATAGAGAGGTGAAGCAGGCAACTTCACTAAGGTACCGCCCAGGCTCATTGGAAGTGGAGAAATGCTTGTGTTCCTGCATGACTCCACTAGGGTACTATCCCAGACTATTGGCAGTGGAGAGACACCAGAGATGAAAAAATATACTCTGAAAATCTTAAGTTTGCGAGCTAAACTAACCTTCCCAATTGGAAACACTATGGTCTAGCTAAATATTATGTTTTGTTCAACTAAGAAGGTAAAATGGGACCATGTCTACCCATGGGGTAAGTCGAGAAGCCAACTTATTCTACATGATGAATCAATAGTCCCTAAGGGACCAAGGCCCTGCACTAAAAACGAACCAAGATAGAGAAGCGAGATTCAACTAGTGTGTCGCCAAGTGTTGTAGCGGTTGAAACACCCTCCAAAATTTTGGCCTACACTTAAATTTTGGAGCCTATTGTGGATCCTATGATCCATTGTTCCATAATCACTTATTGGTAAGCTCATGATTTCAATCTCCCTTCCTAAATCTTAAGAGTTGTTGACACTTTCATCTTTATATAACATGTGTCATCTTCGTACATGGGGATTATCACTTGTCATGCAAAGGGAAGTTTGTTTTGCTTCAAGGGGAAATATTTGTGAGAATGAGTTGTTATCATCATATAGACATGTTTAACACTCATTTCCAAATTTTCACGCATTATTACACAAGTTTCGCCATTATCCTCACAAAGTCTATCATCGTAGCCGGACTTGTCATAAGCTGCCACAAAGGTTGTTTCATTAAGAGAAGTATGTTTTCACATGTTTTGAATGGTCTATGTTGTATTGCTAAGTGTGCAAGTGTGTGATCATAGTCAAGTTATATCACTATCACATCAGTTCTACTGATCCCACCCTTAGCCAAATTTTGAAGTTTTCCTAGCAACCTAGCCTCATCCAGCTTTCCTGAACTGCACACTTCACATCTGCAACCCTCAAGCTTTTCCCTTTATCTCTAGAACTGTGTAATACATATAAATCCTAGCCTCCCTTGGCATCAAAAATTGCACAAAGGATTCATCTAGTTTCCTCCCCTCAGTTGGAACCCACTCGCTCCAGAAACTACGGAGTTTTGTCCCTCAAGCTTCTCAGCTGCCCAATCCACCTTGCCTCATGAAACTACACATATTTTTCCTCCCAGGGCCTTATCCCACATCAGTCACTACCTATTTAAGCTGTGTAATTTTGTCTCTCATTGGCCACTGCACAATCCCTTCCCTTAGTGAGGACTATGTAGAAAATTTCCCTCAGTCTGTATTGAGATGCACATTGCAAAATCTCAGTGATAAAGCTTGACCCTTGGCTACATGAACTGCACAATTTCCTAGTCGCTGGGTCTTCTTCCATGACTTGCCACTAATTGCTATCCCAGTTTGTGAATCCAAGCGCAACATCTTAGACTAGGGGTTTATTAGACTGATATCGTCTTGTCATAAGTAGATTACAAATAGAACAATTATACCAGGCTATGAGACGATGATGAAGAAGGATATTAAGAAGGATGAAATGCTAGATGACTCTCAAGGAGCTAAGGAGAAAAGATGGTTATCAGATAATAAGATCAAGGAACTTGGGGTATGATAGAAGATCGAGATCACATGAAGACTCCATCTGCTGCATAACCCATAGGAGGGTAGGTATGGGAAACAAAGCACATATTTTTGAAATACACCTCTTAGTGTAGCATGAAGGACTTCTTATTATTATCATATAATTATGTCTTCAATGATATGCATGGTTGCAAGCACTAAAATTCATTCCATGTGTTTCCTCTAAGTGTCTTGCTCCCTTTCGCTTGTTGGATCAATTGTCGTCATTTGACATGTTTGGTTATGTCATGTTTGCTAACCTTTTTGATTACCTCAAAGGTTGTCTTTGTGTATATGAGTTATCATATCCATGTAAACACTAGTCGCACTCATACATAAAGTCTTGAACATTTTTGCACAAGTGTCATCACAGTCATCCTAAAGTCTATCCTAAGTGTCGCACTTGTTGTTTCTTGTCATGAGACAATCGCTCAGAGGGTAATGATTTTCTTGTTGTTTCGATGGTCTATGGTAGTTGTGTCCATGAAGTATTCTAAGTTTGTGATCACAGTTTAAGTTCATCACGAGTCCATGTTTTCCCTCACACTTAGCCATTTTCGGAAATCTTCCCGACAAGGAAACTCAGCTTCACCGAGCCCCCACTAAGTTGCGCACTGTGCAGGCACAACCCTCAATAATGTGACCTTTCTTACTGGAACTACGTAGTGCATAGTCACTATCCTCCAGATAAGTTGCACTGCACAATTCTAGAGTTCAGAAACCTTCCTTGACTCATAGAATTGTGTAGCAATTCCTTCTAGTATGGCTTGAACTGTGTATTTCTCACTTTCAGTCCTCAAGATTTTCCCTTGCTTGTTGGAATCTTGCAGTGCGTAGAGAGCCCAACCTCCCCTAACCTCGAGAACTGCACAAAGGTGTCCCTCAGTTTCCTCCCTTAGCTGGAGCGCAATGTCCTCAAGGACTGCGCAATTTTTGGCTTCCAGACCTCTCTGCTTCCTAGTCCTCCTTGCCTCTAAAAAATATGCAGAACTAACCTCTTTTTTCCTTACCTTGCACCATCCACTATTGAATTGAACTACACAATTCTATCTCCTAGTGTCCATTGCATAATTTTTCTCCTTAGGGAGGACTGTTCTCAAAAGTTCCTCAGTCAATTCTGAGTTGCGCTCTGTGTAGTCTCAGTGATCAGGCTCTCTCCCTACCAATTGGAATTGTGCAATGCACAGTCACTAAGCCCAGTCTCCCAACCTGTGACTTGTCCCAAGCTCAATCCATGTATGATAATGTACCATCTTAGAGTAGGGAATTTTTGGATTGTTGTCATCCTGTCATGAGTGAATTTTAGGAATAGGTGCACTCTCAAGTCATGACGAGATGATGAAAAAGGAAAGCTAGGAGGGAAGCATGCTTAGAGACTCATTTGTCACTAGACAAGAAAAGGATCTTATCAAGAACAAGAAAATGGAGCATATGCATGCAAATACCTTTCAAGACCAAATATCTATGAAGACCCTACACCACCAAGCTATGCAGAGGAGAAGAGAAAGCACATCCAAGAACACATCTATCACTCAGCAACAACAGTGGCTTGATATTTCCACTTCAACAAACTAATCCATGTCAACAGTGTCATGTCAAGTCATGCCATGAGTTTTCGAATGCCACATCACTATTATGAGCCATGTGTATTGTAAATCGAATGTAATGTAAAGTGGAAGTCCAATGGACACACATGAATATGAAAATTCGTGTCAGTTGAAAAGTCACAGGAAGTTGAATAGTCATGAGGATAGTCAAAGAGTCACAAGGGTAAAAGCATCACCCCTTGGTTATGTATACCCCGCTCATTGCATGAGCAAAGGACTTTTCACCTTGGCTTCTCCCATAAAGCATAGAGAGTTTCAGTTAGTTCTTTGAGGAGTAAGTAGTGGCTCCAATGCCCCACTACTAGGGCTAGTGATGTACAATGTAAATATGTGTCTTGGAACTTTTACTTAATTACAGAAGCTTGTTCAGGCCAACAAGTTTCCATGCATGACTTATGGATGTGTTCGGAACGAGATCCCACAGGGATATTTTTGGGGCTAAAATCCCATGTTTTGGGTCAAATTTTGTAATAAAGTTGTAAAGTCTTCACATTTTGTGGTCACGGAGTGTGAAGGTGTCATGCATCATCAAGGGTTGTCCACCCTTATTTTGTAAAGTGTAATGTTGGCTGTAAATACCTACCCATGGTCCACGGACAATGGGATTGTATAAAAAGAGCTAAGTAAGCTCACTCTAAGTAGTCATAAGTTATAGTAGAAGTAAGAAGTCTTGAGTGACAAGGAGAGAAGTCTAAGCTTTTGGGTCTTAGTGTAGGTAGAGGCTCTGCAGCCGAGTCCGTAGAGGCCTAGGGTAGAAGTTCGTAGTTGAGTGCGTGGACCCCTGTAGTTGTGTGCACAGGGCGGATACAGTCTGTAATCATCTAAAGGTATAAATAAAGAAAAGCATTCTACAAATTCTATGTCTTTGTTTCCTGTTAATGCATCTTGTCATATTGTGTATGGTTTTCATTTATATTGCTTATGTGATGCACGAATGTATGTAATTACGTTGGTTAATTGAACGCAAGTAATAATATCTGTTTACACGGTGCTAACTATGATTGTTTAATAAGATAAGTAAGAAACTTAATCTAGTTTGGGAATCTGTATGATACGTTGCCCTAGCAATGCGAAAGTACTTGAACCACAAGTTAGGGCTACATGAAGGTCAATCGTACCCCTTCGCAGAGGTACCGAAGGGAAAAATAAAGGGCTAGACTAAAAGAGCCCTAGAACTTAACAACCCACGCGAGAGCAAGAATAGAAGGAATAAACTGACATCACAACATTTTAGGGTGCGGAAACTTGGTTCTAGCATTCCCCCATACTACTTCAGGTGATACTTCGGTCTACGCTCCACGGGCTAATGTCGATAGGGCTAGTAGTGTAGGTATTTGTTTTGGCTAACTAACATTGATCTTGGGTCATGCCCCATGTAGCCAATAGGATGTTTTTAAGACTATTCTATGATCATTTATATTTCATGTTTGTTTCACATGTACTAAGATAGTTGAACTATTTTAGTTGTTTTAGTGCTTATCTTGGTTGGAATGTGTTCTAACGTGTGTCATCATTGTCTCATCCTTGTGGACTATTCCATGGGATAATAGACAAACCTTTCCCTACTTATCGGTTATAACTATTGTCACATCCGTTGTGGACTATTCCACTGGATGTTAGATGGATCTTCCATTGTTCATTAGTTGTAACGACTGTCACATCCGCTATGGACTATCCTATTGGATGTTGGACATGCCTTTCTAGTTCATGTGTGTCTCTTCATGGGTGGTACTATGAGCTCTCACTTAGAGGCTCTTTTCTCTCCCCCTTTTTGCAATAAGAGAACCTAGACACATTTTCACTACACACTCACCTTGATGTTTGAAGACACCATTGCATTACTCTCCTGTGCTGACAGCTAGAGCCAATGTAGATCTTTGAGAACTTGGCAACTAGGCCTTTAACTTGGATGGTGCTCCTACACCAAATGGTGTGAGTTCTAATTGGGACTTCATATCATGGAGATTGCCTTGGTTGACATATGTCCAGCACCATCAACACCCATGTAGCTTCATCAGGCCCAAAGTGATTCCACTACACTTTAGCCTACTCAATTGCTTGGTTCTGGGGCATGAGAATCTTTCTTTGCAATATACATTGAGGTTCTGGATAGAATTCTCCTTCTAACTCCACCTGCAACACTGAATAGTAAATTATATGATCAACATATTTAACATATTTATTAAGCAATGACACATGGAAAACATCATGGAATTTCATTGTTGGAGGTAGTGCAAATCGATAGGATAGTGGTCTAATCCTTTCAAGAATCTTGAATGGTCCAGAGAACCGAGGTGCCAGCTTGGCACATGATCCAATGCAAGGATCTCTTCTTGGGCTTAACATGCAAGTACGCATATTCCCCAACTTGAAACGCCTTGAAAAACATGTTTTGATCTACATAAATTTTATTTCTATCTTGTGCTGCCTTTAGATTCTTCTTGATTACCCACATTTCCCATTCCATCTATACCAACACATCTAGTCCTATCAATACCCTGTTAACTGGATCACTCCAACCAATGGGATTATTAAAACTCTGCCCATAGAATTCCTCAAACAAACTCATCGTCAAAGATTCTTGATACCCATTTTTGTAAGGAAACTTTACCAGGGGAAGAGACTCTTCCCACTTTCGCTGATGATGTATCACATACATCCTTAACATATCCTCCAATATCTTGGTGACCCTCTCTATCTGTCCATATTTCTGCAAATGTGTTGTACTATACAACATCCCCCATTTCAATATATTATAAATTTCCTATGAAATTTATTATATTAAAATAGGGACCCTTCATTTAAAAGAAAAATAAAAAATCTTATAATCAAAGTTTAATTCTTAGGCTTTTTAATTAAAACCCAAATATTAAACCTTGATTATCCCAAAAAAAACCAAATTTTAATAGCCCTCGAGATCAAAACCATACTTAGGCTTCAAAAACCTTAAGTATTTAAAAAATATGGGTTATTTTAAATAAATCATAGTTTTATTCCCCTAAATTTCAAATCTTAAACAATATCTGACTCATCCCGTTTCCCCGCATCGTAACCACACAAAGGTTCCAAAGGCCTTAAGTATGAGCCCTAGCCGATTGCAATATGCGATTAACCCAACCTCCACAATTGGGAGTTAAAGTCAAGATCAAAGTGAAAAATACAAAGAAAAGACTTGCAAAAACATTAATTCAAGACTGTCAGGACCCACAAGGTCATGTCACTACATCACATCACAAACCACACTGTGGAAGTTACAAAGGCTTAAGTCTATACCCCATTACCTTAGCCTATTGTGATTGCAATTAGACTGGACCCACGAGTATTATTCACTACGATTTATATTTATATTGTGTCCAGAGGCCTATAGCACAATCACATGAATCTAAGTGTGTTATCTCCTGCTTCCTCCCTTAGTCGTGTGTGATCAACGATAAGCCTTGACCCAAGGGAATTGTCAACTTCATTTCATTTAAATCCCGTGTCTGGAGCTATTGCAAGAACCATTCGCTTTTCCGATTCTAATATTTTCCCCAACACCAATTGTGATATGACATCAGCAGTGACATCAGATCCACATCATCCGCCACATCATCCCTAACGTAACCTCGGGATCCCACAATCAGAAAATTTAAAGGGATAGAGCCTGTAATAAACCTTTCACCCTAGTCGTTTGTGATTTGCAATTAGACCACACTCGATGGGATTATACAATCCAACTCATACATACCTCGCGTACATGGAAATCAAAAATTTTAAAAGGATACAATTTATAACAAGCCATCCACCATTCTGAACGCTGATTGCGATGTAATTTAAAAAAAAGGCCCCTTTTGGATTTGATATGAAATACTCCCATTCCAAGCCAATTGAGATTTCTCTAAAGTTTTTCCCCTAGTTCTATGTTGACTACAAATGTTTTATGATCTGCCCCAAACTCCAATAGCCGATTGTGATAAGCCATAAAACTTTGCATTCCTCTCCACAATCTCTGTCAGATTTATTGCACTCTACATTTTCCTAATTTCTTGCAAAAGTGATTTGTTTAAAATAAATTCTTTTTATCATATCATTCATGTTTATCTTATCAATCCTTGTTTCTCGTATGCAGGTCCATAACAGAGATAGACAACTATGTTGATCAGTGGCAGATCAGTTCAAACAAGACAAACAGGCATTCGAAGAATTCAATGGAATGAATGAAGCTAATGATGACAACAAATCCTTTGCAAGAAACCACTACCAAATATTGTTTTCTTTAAACAATGTTGAAGGGATTTGTTTAGTGCCTTCAACACTCCGCACAATAGATTAGAGTTGTTTTTGCTATTTAAGCTTAGCTGTTGTAGGAAATAAAGGTCCTGAATTTTATGAAGAAAGGCTTATGAGAGCTTGCACTATTGTACTTTCATCCTTTTTTAATAGAAAGGCTGGAACATGGTTTTATGAATTTTCAATAAAGGATTTCGAGAAGTTGCACTACTGTACTCCTGGAATTATCTTTGTGAGAAGGATTAAATTGTTGCTATTTCCCTTGTGAGCTAAGCAAATGTGCATCTGTTATTTCTATCTTTGTGCATCGATTTTTTTCATGAAATAAATAGTGAATTTATCTCTGTAAATTGTTTATTAAATGATATTTCAAAAGGAACAGCGTTACATGTATTCACTTTTGATCATGTTGCCATTGATGTTTTTTAAATATTTGTTAAGCAATTTTCCTTTTTCTAAATGCAATATGAACTATACATATTATTTTGATTAACTATTTAATCATAATAATCATCTTTAAATATTTTCATTTGCATTAGTGTTTGATCAATCTATGTTGTTATTCACTATGGAAAATTATTGTAAATCACATCTAGATGAATGTTAAACAATCCCGGGTTATATAATAGATTAATGTATATGTTTCCCATTTGATTCATTGCTGCAAATACATCTATTTTACTCCACTATAATCATTATATATCCATTCAATCACCCTCATTGGGAAACTGGTCCCATTATATCCAGTCAGAGCCACTACTTAAATGGAAAAGGAGCTGCCTGAAGGTCTGGACTGGGTGGTTTTATCCCTATGTTGATGATCTGAATTTAAACAGGAACGTAACAAATTATAGATATAACCATAAATATAGAGATGTAGTAGAAATAAACCTATCTTTCATTAATATCAAATAATGAAATATACTTACAAACATAATGGAAATGAGACTAGCTCGGGCGATGGTATCTTATCTCTGAGAAGAGATGTGGTGGCTACATGCCTCTAAGTTGTGTTACAATGAGGCTTAAGGGCCTTTTTATTATTGAACAATAAGATAAAACCCTAAACAACCAAAACCATAACCCGAGGAGATGTAACACTAAGATTTTATGGGTCCCGTTAGGGTTAGTTGGGCAACCAACTTCCCGGGGTTGTAACTTGGTCATATTATCTCCATTTGACATGCATGATACCTCCTTGGAAATATCTCTCCAAGGAATAAAACTAAAAATAAGATTTCATTGAAATCACTTGGATGAATATTTAAAAAAAAACGTCGTTTAGGGCCTCAAAATGACTCTCGAAGTTCAAGACCCAAAAAACTACCAAAAATAGTAAATTGTGCTACAATTAAGGAAACTGAAAAACTGAAAGAAGCAATGGTGGGGGTCGATGTGGAATAGGTGGGTGGCCACCAATATCGACCTGGATATGTTGACGCAGTGATTGTCGAGGCCTCAATAGAATGATAAGTTGTGCTAAAGGCCAACTCTGTACCCAAACTTGCAAATAACTCTTTCCAGAACCTAGAAGTGAATTTTGCATCCCTGTTTCATATGATATTATTTGGTACACCGTGCAACCTCACTATATCCCTGATGAATACTTATGCTACATCATTGGCTGAATAAGTAGACTTCACGGGAAGGAAGTATGGTACGTCCTTAGTCAACCTATCCACTACAACCATAATTGAGTCATGTTGTTTAGATGTGCTCAACAAACGTGTGATGAAGTCCATGGAAACGACCTCCCATTTCCACTATGGAATCACAATTATTTGTAATAGTCCATTGGATGCTTGCATTCTGACTTTACCTACTAACAATCTAAGCATCTCGTCACAAGCTCTACCACTTATTTCTTCAAGTTCAGTCAATAGTAGAACTTCTTCACTGTTGTCAGTGTCTTCTCATATCCTGGGTGACCTAAATACAGTTTCACATGAAACTATCTCAAGATAAGATTCTTGAGCTCCTTATCATCTAACACATGTATCTTGTCCCTAAATCTGACCAATCCATCTGTTGTGAGACAATAGTCCACATCTTGTGCACCTATACCTGCACCTATACCTGTACTGTCATGGGTAATACCCTAGCCTAGGTCAAGGAGAACATTTGGAAAAGGATAGATGAATCCATGATAGAAATCTGGACATGTATATAGATCATATCCTACATAACTCATCAAGTTATTCAATTCCAAAAAAAATTAGGAGCTAGAAGAATTGGGGATTGAGGATAGGACTGAGACCATAAAAGAGGTTAAAAAGGTGGTGACTAGAAGGAATTTGGTCAGAAATCTGGAAGAAAAATGTCAAGTTGTTGACATTGGTGTACAAAGGTTCTTCAACAAATTGGAAGTCCTCTACAAAAAGGGACTTCCCAGTTTATTAGTGATAAATTACAAGCTTAGCACATGGTCAGATTACAGCTATAAATTGATGACCATTCCCAACGAAGGTACTATGTTTGTAGGAGTGAAAGATGACATAATAGGGAAATAATTTTTAGATGCATTGACATATGATATAGACATCCAGTATGAAATCAAGAAAATCTTTATTCCAAACCAACTTTTTCCAAATATACTGAAGTGGGCGAGGTCTACAGGAAGTTACTCAAGATGTCTATCCCTAGTGAAGGACATTGGGATAAATTGTGCAAATTACTGGAGTAAGAAGATGATTTAGTTGTATAGCTCATCATCAACAACACAACAAGATTAGAAGGGAAAAATATTCAGAATTTCCACAAAGCGAGTGCTAGCACTTCAAACAATTTCAATTTTCCTAAATTATTGTAATAGTTAGATAGATTCTGCTTAGAAATTCCTAAAATACATCCTGGTCAGTTTTGACAGGGTATTTAGTAAATAAATTTATAAATACTTCTCTTTTTGAAGTATGAAGGGTTGGTTTTTGCATTCCACAAAGCTATTGTACTTTTTCATTTGATGGGATGACCAATAATAAAAAGGACATTCTTCATAAGATTCATGTGTTGGACTATTTGGTGAAGTGCTTCTCTCATTGTCTATGTGTTTATTTCTTTCTTTCCATACTTATGTGTTCTTAAATCTAAATTATTTTATAGAAAGTTGATGAACAGAATTTGTTGAAAGATACACTCTAATTCTTGCTATGGATAATTTAAATGTTTTCTTCTAATATCAAGTTAAAGAATCCTTAACTTCTCTTTAGCTTCAATTGAACCTATATCTTTTCTTCTATTACATTTTATTTAAATATAAAAGGTCCAGTTAGTTCAACTACCTTGCCCTGAGAATCTCCTTGAAAATATGAAATAGGTCCCTGTTAAGTTTGTAGACTCCATAGCCCAATGGAATTTTCAGGCATGTAATCAACCAAATCAATTTTAAAATCAAACCCTGAAGTCTCATAACTAGTCTAACATCTAAATACAAGAAAGCTAAATTTGATAGAGAGATCCCTCTCTAAGTTTAGGAAGGCTAGATTATAAGCTCTAAAGTGCTTTTGTGGTTACCTTTGTGATTTTCTCTTCACAACCTTAGAAAATTATAGAGTGCTAACATTCTGGTGACCATACTGGGGAAGAACAATCCTTCATTTTATTTTTACAAAATTAACTTCCCTAGTTCATAAAACTTTATTTTAGGAAGAGTAATGATCTAAATTTTAGAAATAAAGGATTAGAGGTTGTAAACTGTGTCTCTCACATTTAAGATCTGGCTCCGAAAATAATTTACACCAGATCTAATTTTGATCCAGGACCTCCCAAAATTTTAGATGATCCTAAAAAGTTAGTAAGGAAAAGAAGTTTAGCTAAAAGTCAAGGAAGTAATAGTCCCCTTTCTAGGGAAAATTATCTTCCATAAAAGTTCGTTACCATAAAAGATATTCAGTTTTACTAACATTCGAACATAGTCTATTTGGGACTAAATTTGAAAGTTTTGTCAATCAAACAGTGATTGATAAATCTGTTCTCTAGCCCTATAAATTTGTAGAACTATTTGTTGAACCTGATTTTGATCAGCAAGCCCTCCAAAGCTTTGAAAAATTGCATGATCTTGTATCAACACTTGATCAAGTTGTACATCAAGCCTATATTCAACAATCTACTGAACTTTCTACCCTCACTATTGCAACATCATCTCTTTCTTCCCAATCTATTCATCCTACATCAACTAGTCACATCCAATCCCACCCCTTCTATATCTCCATTACTTCTCTAGTAGTATCATAGAGAGTTACCCCACCTATCCCAAAAAATCCTACTATACCTCCCATAAGATCACATATTATTCAACAAAACATGGCTGCTCATTATGCTCCCTTGGTTTTACTTAGGTAGTTGCATCCTATGCCCCAAGATTATCAAACTCGAATTCCTCAATTTGATGCCACTGGTGCTATCAATGCACAACAATACATAGATAAAATGAATGATTTATTGGATCTTCAAGGAGTGGATGAAAGTGATTTAAAGATGAGACTTTTTTCCCAAAGTTTGGGTGGAGAGGTAAGAAAATGGTTAAAAAATTTAGTAGCATCTAGTATAGCTGACCTTGCTTCCTTTCATCAATATTTCCTAAATAGGTGGGAAACCGAAAAGAATACTCTTCGGATCTTGAATGGATATAAAGACCTAAAGAGAGGACCTAATGAGATTGTGGAAGAATATTGTGATAGGTTTAATAAATTTTATAATGCAATTCCACTTGCTATTAAACCTCCCTTGTCTTGGCCCTTATACATTTCCCTGAAGGATTTGATGTCAATATGGAATATCAGCTAAAAGAAAGATACCCTACTACCTTAGAGGAAATGCAAGCTAATTCTGTTAAAGTCAAGCTTAATGTATTAGTCAAAAGAGAAAAATTAAGAACTGAAAGAAGGGTTACTATCAAAGAGGAACCTTCCTCTTCTTATCCATCTGAATATAAAATAGATATTTTGCTTAGAACCATCAAGAAAATGATGGATATGATAAGCATAATAGACAGGATTCCTCCTAGAGAAAACCAAACTGCTCCGCAAATCAGAAAACCAAATTTTAGAAGAAACCCACCCTAGATCAAACAAAGGGACCCAAAAGGTCCAGATCAGCAAGTGAGACCTCCTTTTCAAGAGAACTATACAGATGAGGACACAGAAATAGATGAAGAAATGAATGATTCTCAAATCAATTTAATGGGAGTAAATGACAATGATTCTACATTTCTCACGCAAGAAGAACAACACATTTTTCTACTATCCCAGGATGAACTAGATCACGAGGAATCATAAGAGTATAAGAAAGGTTTTGAAAATGAAATTATGAAAGTCCACAAGAAATATAATCTGAGGAGTAGGGAAACACTTGATACTCCAAATAAAAAGCCATCTGATACACCTACGAAGAAAAACCTTGAGATTCTTGCTAGAAGGAATATTGAGGTTCCAACCCAAAAAATACTTGATACTATATTCAAACCAACTCAAACTGATGATCCCTCCACTAGACAGCAAAGAGATATCTCCCAAAAGGACTTGGCTGAAAAACAACAAGCCATCAATTTAAACAAAACTCAAACATCATTCATTATAGAACATGAATTGGCCAATCTTAAAATATCCATTCCTTTAATAGAACCGATGAACAAAACTGCATACAGATCACAAGTAATGAAAGCCTTAAGAATAGGTGAAGATATAGATAGAGTCAATGTAACTGATGATCAACCAGAAATATTGTTTAGACTTGAAGTCGATGGTAAACTAAAAGATGGAGATGTACCTCCTTTTTACATTAGCTTAAACATTCATGATAAAATTTTACATAATGCAATGCTTGACTCAGGGGCCTCTCACTATCTCATGCCTAGGGTTATCATGGAAAAATTGGGACTAGATATTACTAGACGTACAAATATTTGTATTCGTTTGATTCAAGTAAATTAAAATTCCTTGGACTTATTAAGGATTTTTGTGTCAAGTTGGTGCAAATACCAGCCAAGAGCGTGGTAATGGACATAGTTGTTGCCAACATGCCCCCTAAATATGGCATGCTACTGTCCCGTTCATGGGAAGCTAAACTCCAAGGAACCCTCCAAATGGATATGACCTATGCTACAATTCCAATGTTTGGTCATAATAGAATACTATATATGGAAAAACTCATGAAATTTATGGTTACTAGTCAAGATAGACCTCATAATTATCCCTTATATTCAGTCGATTCAGACCTTGATTCTTTTATTTTGAATAATGATGGAAATATACGGGAACAAGTTTCCCATGAAAACATTGTGTTATGTCAGACTGACGAATGCCAAACAGATATCAGGGAACATGATAAACTAGATTAACCTTTATGGAATTTAGGTTTTGATGGAGCTATTAGTAAAGAAGGATCAGGCACAGGCATATGGGTTTCAAATTCATGAACTCGTCACTCAGAAGGCCAATCATATATATTAAATTTCCAATGTACTAACAACATAGCTAAGTATGAAGCCTTAATTTTAGGGTTATAGATTTTAAAGAAGCTAGGTGCTAACCAAATTTCAATTCATGGAGATTCCAAACTAATAATAAAACAAATTAAATGGGAATATTCTGCTAAAGATCCAAGGATGAGGGCTTCTAGGAATGTTGTTTTGGATTTTTTGGAATCTTTCATTGAGTATAGCCTGTCTGTGGTCCCTAGAGGTCAAAACATCCTAGCTGATGTTCTTGCTACTTTAGTTGGTACCTGTAAAATGCCATATCGTCCTAGTCACCAATATATTGTTGAAGTAAAGAACAAAGCTATTGTACCAGAAAATATTAGATACTCGCAAGTTTTTGGAAATGATGAACAAATTGAAAGTTTTTTGCAGTCAAAATATGAGCTCAACTATGCTAATATAGGCAAAGAAGTTGACCTATAAGATAGTACACATAATGGCGTGACTAAAGTAGAGTTGAAAGAAACAGATCAAGAAGAAGAAGAATCAGAAATTTTACAGTTGAAAGACAATGTTTTGCCTAGAGGATTATCCCCCTTAGAAGATTTGTTTGACTTTAATGACATAGACAAAAAGCCTAAAATCAAACCTACTGGAGATGAAGTTGAAGAATGTAACATTGGAACTGAACAAGAACCTAAGATGATTAACTTATCCAAATTTATACCCCCAACAGAAAAGAAAAAGTACATAGACTTGTTCAAATAATTCATAGATGTGTTTGCATGGAGTTATGAAGATTTGAAATCCTATCACACTGGAATTATACAACATAAGATTCCCTTAAAAGAAGACCACGGAAATTAAGGAGAATCAACCCAATTCTAATGCATCTAATTGAAAAATATGTCAAAAGAATGTATGATGCCAAGATCATAGTGCCATTAAGATATTCTAAATGGGTGTCTAATCTAGTTCCAACTAGGAAAAAGACTGGAGAAATTAGAATTTGTATTGATTTCTGAAATCTTAATAAAGCCTCTTTGAAAGGCAATTACCCTTTGCCTAAGATGGATCACATTTTGCAGAAGGTGGTTGGATCTAGTAGAATTTCTCTTTTAGATGGATTTTCTGGTTACAATCAAGTCCTAGTACATCATGAAGACCAAGAAAAGACAACATTTACTACACCTTGGGGCAGTTTCATGTATGTGAACATGTCTTTTGGTCTGATGAATGTTTATGCCACTTTCCAAAGAGAAATGGACTTTACCTTTGCGTATGAAATGGGTCGATTTATAGTCATATATCTTGATGATGTCACTGTTTTTTTGAAAACAGATGAGGAACATTTACTTCACCTAAGGGGAGTCTTCGAAAAATGTACGAGATTTGGTATTTCCCTGAACCTAAAGAAAACATTGTTTGGTTTACAAGAAGGAAAATTGTTGGGACATATCATTTCAAAGGAAGGAATCAAAATATATCCTAATATAATTGAAGCTATATTAAAAATAAATCCCCCTAGAAATGTAAAGGAAGTTCAATATTTCATTGGCCAAATAATTTGTTTTGGGAGATTTATTCCTAATCTAGCAGAGCTTCTAAAAAATATAACAAACATGTTGAGAAAAGATACAGAGGTAAAGTGGAACATTGAGGCTAAGCAATCATTTGATAAAGTAAAAAAAGCCTTAACTTAGGCTCCTGTGTTGATTAGCCCGGATTTAACAAAAGATTTTCTCATTTTCTCATTTGCTTTTGAGCATACTATTATTGTAGTTCTCTTATAGAAAAATAATGAAGGACATGAACAACATATTGCTTTCTTTAATAAAGCCTTGAGAAATGTTGCATTAAAATATGATATCATGGAAAAACAAGTTTTTGCCTTGGTGAAAGCAATAAAATATTTTAGAGTTTATATCCTCCGTTCACATATGATTGCCTTTGTTCCAAATGCTGTGGTAAAAGACATACTAACCCAAAATTATCCTGATGGGAAAAGAGGTAAATGGATTGCCATTATCTTAGAATATGACATTGAAATCAAACCTACCAAACTCATTAAAGGTCAGGGATTAGCTAAATTGATGGTTGAATCTAATTTACATTCTTTGGATATAAATTTTCTAGTTATACTCAACGAACCAAAAGAGCTAGCGACTCCACAAGTAGAAAAGGCTTTTTCTACCTCTCTGTGGTATGCAGACCATATTTTTGTTCTATATCATTTATAAGATCCTCTTGGTCTAACCAAATTGAAAGTTAGATTTCTCAAACTCAAAGGCATGAAATTTTGTATTTAGATAATAATTTGTATTGGAAAGATACTGGTGGAGTTTTACTAAATTGCTTGTTGAAAGACGAGGCAGATAAAGTGATGTAGGAATTTCATGAAGGAGATTGTGGTGGACACCTATACTGGAAGACCAGTGCCAACAAGATCCTAAGAGCAGGTTTTTATTGGCCAACCTTATTTTCTTATATCCAAAAGAAAGTCACCTCATGTCACAAATGCCAAATATTTGAAGGTGAAAGGAAACTACTTCCTTTACCCTTAAAGCCCATATCAGTTGAAAATACTGTTCAGCAATGGGGTCTGGATTTCATAAGAGAAATTCACCCTTCCTCTTCTGCCCAACATAAGTGGATTCTTACAGCCAACGATTATTTTACCAAATGGATTGAAGCTATACCTACTAGGCAAGCCTCTGATGCAGTAATCATTAAATTCCTAGAGAATAATATTCTTTCAAGGTTTGGATGCCCTAGGAAAATCATTACAGATAATGTTGTAGCATTTAGATAAAAAAGGATGGTGGAATTTTGCAACAAGTATCAAATAAATTTGGGACATTCTACAGCTTATTACCCTTAGGGAAATGGACTAGCAGAATCTTCCAACAAAAGTCTGGTTAATATTATCAAAAAAATGTTGAAATATAGATAGAAATAATGGCACAATAAGCTTGTAAATTCATTGATAGACTTACTACTAAGAAGTCAATTGGCATGTCTCCATACCAATTATTTTATGGGATGGATGTTTTTTTTTCCAACTTCATTGGGAATTCTTGTTTTGAAAATGCTGCAAGAATTGGAGGTTGAACCAAATGACCTACAAAGAAGAATAAATCAAACAATTCACCTGCAAAAATCAAGAGAGGGATTTCACAATAGAACTCAATTGATCCAGGAAATTATTATGAAGATATATGACAAAAGAACTAAGGGTGATAATTTTCATATAGGAAACCATGTTCTGAAATGGGATTCAAGAAGAGAAGAAAAGGGAAAACATGTTAAATTTGATACTTTATGGATGGGACCTTACATAATCCATGCTTACAAGGGAAGTAATGCATTTTTTTGAAGGACATGGATGGAACAGAGCTACCCGGAGGACCTGCCAATGTCAGGATGTTGAAACATTACATTTTTCAAGAATAGAAGAAATTCTCATCACATTCATTGTAGATACCATTTTCTTTGTACTGTTACGATTGGGGTAGATTATGTCTAAAATTTGAAGCACATGGAGAAGGCCTTGAGATTTTAGTCATTTTTTCCACCATAACTACAACTGATCCAAGATATTTTACTTATAGATGCATCAGAATTACACATAACCAAGATAATTAACCATGGAACTTAAAAGCACATGAAAAAATGCGAAAATAACATGATCAACAAGAAACCATGACACAAATATTTGATTATGGAGTTCGTCCAATTTGAACTACGTCTCCAGGCCTTGCTTAATAGTGGGGAGGCCTTCATTCATTAAGTGGCATAAAAAGAGATAAAATTACAAGAAACATTCGTTACAATCCTTATACCTCCAAGCTAGAATATGGACTAAGAATGGAGAGCTCAGTTTCAGAAACAGACAAAACCACTGAACTCCTTGCAAAAAATCATGCAAAAATTCCTATCCAAACACCCAATTTTGATAATCAGGCCTTTTGTAACTTCTCAGAACCTCCGTGCTACTCAAGGGGAGGTGCTGACCTGTTGTCAAGGTCAAGGTCTGTTGTACAATGGATTCAGAATTACTAAGCCAATCCTCT
Source organism: Pinus taeda (assembly GCA_000404065.3). Taxonomy (NCBI): domain Eukaryota; kingdom Viridiplantae; phylum Streptophyta; class Pinopsida; order Pinales; family Pinaceae; genus Pinus; species Pinus taeda. The sequence continues at coordinate 272,505 of APFE030193483.1, forward strand.
CCACTTCTTCCGATGCAAATGGTCCTTTAAATAAGCTGTCGGCAAATCCCTCACAACCCGAGCAGTTCCAAACAAACATTGAAGTTTAGCAGGTTGGCGTTTTTCCAATAGAGATTCCTGGCCCCTGAATAAGACATGGCAACAACCCTTTCAAATATGGTGAAACTGCCTTAACAACACATTGAGACTAGTGGTCTTCACGGTCGACAGTTCTTCATTAGTGTTACCCATTGAAGAATAACCCAACCCATGCTTCATGTTCTCTACGATATGGCGGACCCACTGGGCTATAAAACACAACATATAAAATCTCGGGTCTTGAAACTCCATCGCAAGTCGCAATCAACGTGGAACTCGGGTTGGCACTCCCTGCTACCGCTCCCCTTCTATGAACTGCGATTAGGATATATATCACATTGCAACTGGACTCTGTTCGGGCCGATTCATATCCACTAGCCCTTTTGTGATTGTGATATGTGATATATCACATCGCAACTAGGCTCTACTGGGGGACGATCCTTGAATATCTGTTCCTCCTCTGACGTACATTATGTGATATCGCAATCACAGATGGGATCCTGTCAGGACTGATTCTCCTTAAGTTGTGACTTCTTTTTCTACAATAAGTGAAATGCAGGGACCCAATGGCAGCCTGCCACTTGGCGCTTCCATATTTTCTGAGCTTTTTCCATGTCATCTCAACCTGCCACCTAGATAAGTCAAACTTGATCTTTGACTTGCTCTAACGTCTGCATATGAACTCAGATTTGAGTGTCATTTGTACCATTGGAATTAGGATGATGAGCACTTCGATCTAATGCTAAGCTTATCTAGATTCTGCCACTTCAAGTTTTGAGCCTTTTACCATGCCACTGGTACTTTCTAAAGATCCACCTAGATCAATCCTCCCCACTAAGATATTTTGGATCGCCAAAAGCCTTTTTAGTCAATTGGCAAGTGAGGAAATTTCTCCCTCACTTTCTCTTTCTCCATCCATTTATATTTACTCAAATGCATTCCTTTGAAGCCAACACGAAAGTACTCCACATCTCCCCGTCGTGAAGTTTGGTTTTCCTGTCGAGAATGATATCTTCGGGAAACTTATCTAGATACTCTAGTGAAAAATAATCCACTGTAGGAATATTTCCAACCTCTTCGGTATCCATAATCAATGGTGGTTCATAAAGCTTTAGGTTTTCAACATTTACCACTGTGTACATTTGCATATAAGTGGGCAAGTCAAGATGGAAAGCATTGTCTCCAATATTTTCCAATATGATGAAGGGACCATATCGAATGGGTCTCAATTTCTTCCCTTCTCCCTTCATTCTATCCTTGTTGATGTGGAGCCATACCTTGTCCCTAACTTGAAATTGATGGTCAACTCAGTGCTTATCATGTCGAGCCTTATCCTGAGCTTGACTCTTCTCCAACTGCTCTTGTACTGCCTGATGAATCACCTATATTGGTTGAATAAACTTATGTGCTTTGTCCCTATCATCTCATCCATTTCCATCCTCCTCTTTCCCAAATACCATGTGTTGGCTCACTAAGATGTCTTTTTACAGGCAATCTTAATCCCTACATTAGTTGTCAACCTGAGGTAAGTCTTTTTAACTCAACAATGTCAACATAGTATATGCAGTGAATCTAGAGGTTATCTAATGATGAATCATTGCAATCACTAATGGCTAATTCTTCTATTCAATTCACACAATTCTAGAAAGAACTATCTATGGAAGAAATACTCTTAACGCACTCTGTAATTCTATACAACTTGTTAAAAAATCAATTTAAACTGAATGCAAATAAGAACTAAACTTGGAATTGTTCAAATAAACTTAAGGCTAACGTACTCAATCAAGTAAAGAAACTATAACTATTGAACAACATTGTTAATCTATAACAACCCAAATCAACTTTCAATTCCCAATTGAACAGCAATCGGTAATTGAACAACAATCTGTAATTGAACAGCAAATAGCGATAAAGGATTCCTAAATAACGAACGATCTATATTGCAATCTGTTATCACTCAGAACTTTTCCCTGGAAGTTTTTGGAAGAAGGAAAGCACCGAGGTAACCACAAACCAACTTTTAAACATAGGCTCTATCCAACCTATGGTTCAGAGAGGGCTCTCTCTATATGATTTAGCTTTGTTTGTTGGGATTTTAGACTAGTTCTGAAGGTTCAGGGGGGTTTTGATTTGTATTGAAGGTTGGATGGTGGAATCCTTAAAACAAATGGATAGAATGATGTCTTTGGACCATTGGGCTATGGAGTCAAAGAAGGGCGGAAAAACTAGAATTAACTCACTAAAGGGAGTGTTCAAAGGGCAAGCTAGCAAAGTAAAGTGCAGGTTTTTGGGTTAGATGGGTGAAATGATCTTAAGGGTGAGAGAGCACTTAAGAATTCTTAGAATGGGATTAAAATTAGGAACAGAGGATAATCATGAACAAAGGGAAATTAAGAATCCTTTGCTATAGAGCACAGGGAGACTACTTAGACTAAGGAGCAAACAAGGATTCCTTAATTTAGATAATTAGTAGAAAACATTAAAATGCATAATAGTTAAAACAGAGTGCAATGAAGCAAATTCTCAGATATCATTCCATATTATAGCATTCAAATTTCAGATACATTAAAGATTGTGGAAAAACTTTTAAAGGAAAAAAAACAACACAAGAGAAAATACTTGTCTGCACTTCGCTCTACACATGAATCCAGTGAAATGTCTTGTCTTTATTCATTAATCCAGCTTGCTGGTCCAATCAGTGATACAATAGCTTACAATATTTGATCAAAAAGGTCTATAGAAATGTCTAAGAATCCACCCTACATACTTCGAATAGTGAAGTATTTATACAAAAACTTTTACAAAATATCTCAAAACAAACTTGAGATTTATTCTAAGAAATACAAATATCTTCTTGCAAGAAGATAGAGACATCTATTGAACTATTTCATGTTGTCGCTTTTATTGTGGTACTGCTGGCTTTTATGGTTGGACTTGTAGCCCTTTATGTTGGCTTGTAGTTGTGGTCTTTTACGTTGGAATCTTCTTCAACTTTTATCTCTCATCTGATACTCTTTGACCTTGCTGTCTTGTTTTCATCTATTTACCTGGTTGTTCTATTTTTACTATGTAGTAACTTTTTACTGTAATTTTCTCACAGTAAGTCAGTCATGCTTTCCCACCCTTGTGCATCAGGTAATTTTACATTCATCATCCTTCGATATATCTCATCAGCTTCAGTATACTTGGTAAAATTGGGCTTGGTGATGAATAAGTGTTTTACATCATATTGGAGGAAAAACAAGTTCTCAAAAGTGTTATATAAAACTTTGCCTATTGTTAAGGCTTTAATAGATGAAGTGCTAGCTTGTTCTTTAGCCAACTGCCTAAGTCTATTGTCATAGTCCTGCTGTGTCATAATTTTTCATTGATGACCAATGGACTGGGAAATCCTTTCTCCCTCAAAAGTTGGAATTTGGCCATGAATCTATTAATGGCCACCTGCATGTTCTTGCACTTTTCCTCCAAGTTTAGCATTAGGTTTCTCTTGGAAATGACCTTCCTTATTTCCATGATGGTTTCAGTCCTGTCTTCTATATTTAGCTCCTAGAGCTCATATCTATTTTTGCTGTTAAGGAAATGGATGTGTCTATTAGCATCCTCTGGCATGTCACCCAATTCCTCCTTGACTTTCTGAATAGCTATTGTAGCTATCTTTATCAGTTCTGGAAATTGGGTGAATTGGCTTCAAATTGATGATTCTCAGTGGCTTCAGAGGTTTGTATAGTTCTGGTACAAACTGAAAGGTTAGCTCAGTTGTCTACAACATCTTCTCAAGTGGACTTGGAAGTCTGGTGGTAAATTCGGCGTTCGTAGGGATTGCAATGGTTTATAGAATTTACACAGAGAACGTGCGGAAAAAGGGAGAAAGAGGGCTTCGTGACCTTTTATAGAGAAAATGAGTAATTTTGGCGGGTTCACTTTTAGATGAACAATTGATGGTTTTTCAGTTAAGTGGGGAAAGTGGTTTTCGAGGGTCATCACACCGCTTTTTGGTGCGGGTGGTATTTGGGAGGGGTCACCCTATACGATACAACATTTGACATGTAGCATCCGCGGGGTCAGGGAAAACCACTTTATCAGGTGGTTAACATTCAGTCATCAGGCGCGACCGTTATGGTTGTGCATCGTTGGAGGTGGGGGGGGGGATGATCAATGGTAGTTGGGCGGCAAAGCTACACGGGGGAAATTAACGAGAGTTGATGGGGGGCCTAGGGGTTTAATCATGGCGGTTTGAGATTAGTTTAGGGATAAATCAGACATTTAAAATGATCGAGCCAGGCTTAATGAGGGATTAGGAATTAGGGAGTTGGGTGATGTTAATACCGAGATTAACTTAAGTTTACCGGGATTAGGTAAACTAAGTAAGGCTATATCGGGGTATGGGCGGTTTATATAGTTTTTATGAAAACTAAGGGATGATGGGTATTTTATATAGGAATTTAATTTAATATGGGATAATGGAATTTTGGGAGATTTACATAATAGTGTTATAAATTAATATGAAATATAAAGGGCCGAGTGGGTTTTTTCTAAGTACAAGGGTAAAGTCAACATTCGTGCACTTAGCTTTATACTTAGGAAAAAGGCTTTTTTGTGGGTTTTTTGTGTGTTTTTGAGTGAAATGAGATTTACATGGGGGTTTCCACTTTTCCTAGGTAAATGGTGTCAACCATAGGAAAGTGTGGTTTTATTAGGGAAATGAGGGGAAATGAAGCGAGATTAATTTTTTATGAAGGGGATTCTAACAATTATGCCCATAAGTCATCAAGCCGAGGTTTCGGTCCCTCCAAAAGTCTGAGAAATGCTCCGAGCCTCTTTAACTTGTAGGATTTAAGTACTAGAACTTATTTATGGGAAATTAGTAAAGTAAAGGGGTGAAATGAATGAGGGGATGTTAAATAAACTAAGTTGTGAACCATTGTCATTTCTTTGTTTACTGATTATGCACATTTGAAAGATGCATTTAAACATGTCATAAGTGCTTTTGTGTAATCACTTGATATTTCTGCAACCTTTCTACTGCTTATACATTTACTCATCCTACCATTTTTTACTTCATTTTATTTGGGTGCATTTAGGCTAGAAAACCCTTATCAAATCCTTTTCTTTTCTTTTACAAAGCAAACTAGCTAATTCTAACCTTATATCATCCAAGGGCTCAGATTAAACTGATGAGCTCCTTTTATTTAGTCTACCTATCTAATGATTTGCCATGATTACACTGTTTGGTGAGATTTTATTCTCTAACTATAAACATAAAATTCAAAGCGTGGTATAACCAAGATTAAACGGATTGATTACCATGGATTGTGGCATGAATAACAAGCTGCACACAATCATTATTATGTATAAAAGTAAATAGTAGTGACATTTTGACTTGCTTACTTTCATGGTCTCGTTTTGTTTTTTGGGGTTCATATATTTTCATTTTTTTGGACCTTTTCTTATTCTTTTTGTCCTTTGATTTTTTTTAGGACATACCCTCTTTTAATTTTTTTATTTTTTAATATGGAAAACATTTGCAGAAAGCAAAGGTATGTACAATATTGCAAGGGTTAGCATTATTCATTCAAAATTATGACTCATATTGGTATAGGAACCTAATAGTGGCTCCACTTGGGGATGGCATTTTCTAGTGAAATGTCAAGAACTTTCTAGATTAGTAGCCTTTGAATTGTTGTTGATGTTACCTTGCAAAATTTTCCTCTATGCCTCTGCATTATTGATACTTATGACAGTAGATATTTTAAAGCTTAGGGCCTTCTCTTCAGGCTTCAACTTCAAAAATCACCATCCAATCCAAACTAGACTTTTGAAAATAGAATATGTACAAATGGGAAATGAAAAATTAGCAACTAGGCTCAAAGTAATGTTTTAGCATTCGACCATTCACTGGCCCACCTTCTACTTCGGTACCATCTATTTCTCTTAGGAAGAAAGCATTATTACCTTTGAAAGCATAAATGACATATGGGCCTTTCCATAGGAAATCAAATTTCCCATGTTTACCTTTGTCTTCCCTCCTTGAATCCCACTTGAGCACATTGTCACCAAGGTAGAAATCTTCAGCCTTGGTCCTTTTATCAAAAATCTTTTTAACCCTTTCTTGCACAACTTGAGACTTGATGTATACCTCTTCTCTGGTTTGTTGTAGGTGAATAGTTTGGTTGATTCTTCTTTGGATACTATTAGGTTCAACCTGCAATTCTTGAAGAATCTTCATTACTGGTACTCCCAAAGAGGATGGAAAGATAACTTCCATCCCATAAACTAGCTGATAGGGAGAAGTACCAATTGATTTCTTAGTAGTCAATCTATCTTCCCACAAGGCATTGACTAGATTCTTATTCCAAGTTTTCTTATTGTCCTCTAGTAACTTCATGATGATGTTTACCAGGCTTTTGTTTGAGGATTCTGCTAGTCCATTTCCTTGAGGGTAATATGTTGTAGAATGGACCAGGGTGATATGATTTGCAGAAATCTATCATTCTTTTGGATTTAAGGGCTACTTCATTATTAGTAATGAGCTTAGTTGGACATCCAAATCTTGATAGAATATTGGTTTCAAGGAAGGTTATGATAATAGTAACTGTGGCTTGCCTTGAAGGTATGGCCTCTATCCATTTTGTGAAATAGTCTGTGGCTATGAGGATCCATTTGTGTTGGGCAGAGGAGGGTGGGTGAATTTCACAAATGAAGTCTAAATCCCATTGTTGAAAAGGTATTTCAGCAGAGATTGGCTTGAGGGGTAAAGGCAAAAGCTTTTTATTCCCCTCAAAAATTTGACATTTGTGACAGGAGGACACATATTTCTTGACATCATAAAACAAGGTAGGCCAGTAGAAACCAACTCTAAGGATTTTATCTGCAGTGATTTTCCAGTAAAGGTGTCCTCCATAGTCATTTGCATGAAACTCTTGTAAAACTCTGTCAGATTCATCTTTTAACAAGAAATTAAGAAGAATACCTTCATGATCTCTCCAAAAAAGAGCATTGTCTAATATACAAAATTTCAAGGATTTCATCTTTAAAAACCTGCTTTTAGTCCTAGATAATTCAAGAGGAGCTTGTAAGTTCTATAAAACATAAATAATATTAGCATACAAAGGTGATTCAATAAAGGCCTAGTTGATTAGTGGAGTCGCCATCTCCTCTCCATCATCTATTGCTGTAATAAAGTTTATATCCAAGGCCTAACAATTTGATTTAGCCATGGGCTTGGCTAAACCTTGGCCCTTGATTAAATTAGTAGGTTTGATTTCTATATCATACTCTAAAATAGTAGCAATCCACTTTCTCCTCTTTCCATCTAGACCATCCTGAGTTAGGATGTATTTGATCACTGAATTTGGAATGTAAGCTACTATATGAGAATATAATATGTATACCCTGAAATCCTTAATGGATTTTTCTAAAGCCAATGCTTGTTTTTCCATCATATTGTATTTTGAGGGGGCATCTCTCAGAGCTTTGCTAAAGAAAGAAATAGGTTGTTCATAGCCCTGGTCATTTTTCTGCAATAGAACTGCAACTATTGTGTGCTCAGAAGCAAAGGAAAATAAGACGAAATCTCTGTCAAATTTTGGACTGATTAACACAGGTGTTTTAGTTAAGCCCAGTTTAATGTCTTCAAAGGATTTTTTAGCCTCAACGTTCCATTTTATGGTCAAATATTTTTCATCATATTATTGAGTGATCTAATTAATTTTGCTAGATTAGATATAAATCTTCTAAGAAAGTTAATTTTTCCTAAAAAATCTTGTAACTCTCTAATGTTCCTCGGGTGTTGTATCTGCAAGATGGCTTCTATTCTCACAAGGTCTATTATTATGCCATCTTTTGAGATTATGTGACCTAACAAATTTCCTTCTTCTAACCTAAACAAAGACTTCTTGGGGTTGAAGGAGATTGTTGGCATTATGAGACAAGTGTTGTCCTTGATGGAAAATCACTTAGATGATAAATTATGGTGCAACAAAGTTATTTTCAAGTTCACGGAATTTTATGCAGAGAAAAGTTTGCTTCATGTAGAGAAAAGTTCACGGAATTTTATGCAAAGAAAATTTTATTTCATGTAGAGAAAAGTTCACGGAATTTTATGCAGAGAAAAGTTTATTTCATGTGGAGAAAAGTTCATGCACTTTCATGGTTGGTTCATGGTATTAGTCCCACAGTTTTTGATCCTATGGTTTTGGCCGTGGTATTGGTCCATGATTTGAGGAAGAGCTTGCCTATATAAAGCAAAGGAGATCATTTGGCTTGGTGTATGCTTTTGGGTTGAATATCTTTAAGATCTAAAATATTGGGTTATTGTTTCAAAAGCTCGATCTATATGAAAGTGAAGTGGAAAGTGAATCTGTGAAGGGGTATCTCTCGAGCGCTACAGCTGCGGAAGTGCAGAGGCGCCACAGAAGGCGCAGTGCGAAGGCGCCATAGAAGGCGCAGTGCGGAGGCGCCACAGAAGGCGCAGTTCGAAGGCGCCAAGAAGGCGCAGTGCGGAGATGCCACAGAAGGCACAGTGCGGAGGCGCCACAGAAGGCGCAGTGCGAAGGCGCCACAGAAGGCGCAGTGCAGAGACGCCACAGAAGGCACAGTGCAAAGGCGCAGTGCGGAGACGCCACAGAGGCACCACAGAAGGCGCAGTGCGGAGACGCCACAGACGCGCCACAAAAGGCGCAGTGCGGAGACGCCACAAAGGCACCACAGAAGGCACAGTGCGGAGACGCCACAGAAGGCACAGTGCGGAGATGCCACAGAAGGCGCAGTGCGGAGGCGCCACAGAAGGCGCAGTGTAAGGCGCCACAGAAGGCGCAGTGCGGAGACGCCACAGAGGCGCCATAGAAGGCGCAGTGCGAAGACGCCATAGAGGCGCCACAGAAGGTGTAGTGCGGAGACGCCACAGAAAGCACAGTGCGGAGATGCCACAGAGGCGCCACAGAAGGCACAGTGCGGAGACGCCACAGGCCAGAGAAAAGGAAATTGCGTATCTGTCTTAAGATCTTTTGTTGACTATTTTTTTTTGTTGATAAGGTGTTCTGGGTTTAGTTTACTGTTATTGTGGATCTGGTTATCTGGGTAACTTACTGGTACTTGATGATCATTTGATGTTTGTGGATCCAGTTTGAAAATTTATGAAAAGTGGTCCTTGAAAGAAAAGAAGTAGGGGGTTGTAGCTCCCTTCCAGGAGAGACTGGAAAACGAGAGAGAGTTGTAGCTCTCTGCAGGTTGCAGCCTGCGTACTGGTAAAGGACTGCACAGTACAAGACCATTGTAAAAGGAGTTTCTAATTTGAAAGAAGATAGAGACATATTGCAGCAGGTGGTTTTCACCCACATTGGGTTTCCACCTTATATCTGGTGTTCTTTGATGTGATTGTCTGTTTTTCTTGCTCATTATTTTATGGTACTGATATGCAAAAATAATTCAAAGTGTAAATAAGGAAGATTTGTTAAAAGAACTAGATAATACTGATTCACCCCCCCTCTCAGTATTATTTTCAACAATTGGTATCAGAGCAGGTCCTTCTGAAGAAGCTTGATTGCTTGAAGGAAGATCTTTCATCATGAGCAACTACGAGAGGGAAGCATCTATCAGGCCACCGATTTTTGATGGGACAAACTTCAATTATTGGAAGGTAAGAGTTACTGCATATCTTCAATCTCTTGGTACGGATGTTTGGGATATCATAGAGACAGGCTACACTTTTCCTTGAGCTACTCCTACAGATGCGGCCGAAAAGGAGAAATATGAAACAAATGCTAAAGCAGTCAATACTTTGGTGGGATGCCTATCTCAAACAGATTTTGGGAGGGTTATGCAATATAAATCAGCAAAAGAAATATGGGACAAGATTGCCTTGAGCTACGAAGGAGATGAACAGGTAAATCGTGCCAAAATTCAAACTCTCAGGATTCAGTATGAGAATCTCAGGATGTATAATGATGAAAGTGTGGCTAACTACTTTCTTTGGGTAGATGATATTGTTAATTGCATGAAAAATTTGGGTGAAGAAATAAAAGAGGTTATTGTGGTTGAAAAGGTTCTAAGGTCATTGTCCCCCAAGTTTGAATCTAAAGTATCTGCAATAGAAGAAAACGAAAATCTACGAATTCTTACTATGTCTCAGCTACATGGAATTCTAACTGCTTATGAAATGAGAAAGGGAGGTCCCTCAGATAGAAGAGAAGTTACTTTCAAGGCGTCAGGCAAAGGAGATTATTATGAAGCAAGTCACGTATCAGACAGATGATGAAGAAGAACCTCAAGAGGCACCAGAGGAACAGGAAAGGATAGAAGAAAAGACTCCATCTAGGTATGTTCAGAAAAATCATCCTGAATCTCAGATTATGGGGCAGAAAGAAGCAGGTGTACAAACAAGAAGAACAGTTGCAGAAGCCTCAAGCTATTTGGCATTACTCCCTTCTACTGAACCACAAAATGTAAAAGAAGCATGCAAAGATGAATTTTGGATAAAAGCAATGGATGAAGAACTTGAGAAAATCGAAAGGAACAACACTTGGGAACTGGTTCCTAGACCAAAGGATAAGAATGTTATCGGAACAAAATGGGTCTTCAAAAATAAATTGAATGAAAATGGAGAAGTAATTAGAAACAAGGCCATAATTGTTTGTAAAGGGTATGCGCAGCAAGAAGGAATAGACTTTGAAGAAACCTTT
>APFE030193483.1:291519-310558 GCA_000404065.3 Pinus taeda
TGTTTTTCTTGCTCATTATTTTATGGTACTGATATGCAAAAATAATTCAAAGTGTAAATAAGGAATATTTGTTAAAAGAACTAGATAATACTGATTCACCCCTGCTCTCAGTATTATTTTCAACAGAGATTCCATATTTCCTACATTTAATAAAAACTTGTCTTAGATGATCCAAATGTTGATTGTCAAATTTTGAAAAAACAGTAATATCATCTAGATATATTACAAGGAAATCATGAATTTATTTTACAAAGGCTATATCCACAGCCCTATAGAAAGTGTCTCCTGCATTCATTAGCGCAACAGGAATTTTCACATACATAAATGTTCCCCAAGGAGCAGTGAAGGTTGTCTTGGGTTGGTCATCTAGATGAACCAAAATTTGATTCTAACCAAAAAACCCATCCAACAATGAGATTCTGGTTAATCCAACTACCCTTTGTAAAATGTGATCCAGTTTGGGGAGGGGGTAATTGTATTTTAGTGACACTTTGTTGAGGTTTCTGAGATCCACACAAAGCCTGATCTCACTAGTTTTCTTCCTAGTTAGCACCAAGTTTGAGGCCCAATTAGAAAACCTGATCGGTGAAATTATTTTTTATCATACATCCTTTGAATTTATTTTTCAATTGAAGGTAATAAGACAATATTGACCCTCCTAAGTTTTTGTCTAAAAGGCTTTTGATATTCTTTAATAGGGATTGTGTGTTGGATGATGTTGGTGTCATAGGATTTGAGGTCCTCATAACTCCAAGCAAAAACATCCTGAAATTCTTTCAACAACTCAATGTATTTTACTTTTTCAGTTGGAGGTAATGATTTTGAAAGTTTGATCAGTTTAGGGTTTTCAATGGTGCCTATATTACATTCCTCTATATCATATCTTACTGGTTCCATTTTAGGTTTCCTAGGAACATCATTTGAATCAAATAAATATTCTAGAGGGGTTAATCCCTTTGGTAAGAAGTTATCCCTGAGATTAATTACTTCATTTTCTTCACTTATTATTTCATCAATCTCAATTTGCTCTAAGTTATATACATCTGATTTGGTAAATATAGTTGGGTTAAATCTATCTAGTTCATCACCTTCTATCTCATTTATTTCTAACTCACCCTTTGTCAGGATCTATGGATGTATTAGTATCTATGTTGTTATTTACAAACCCTTATTCTGAAATTAAAAAGTTATTTATCTGTTTATCATTAGAAAATACTTGCCAATTCTTCAAATTATCTAGAATTGTAGGTCTGTGCCTAACTTCAGCAGTGTATTGATGGTTAAGTTGGAAGGGTAATTTGCAAGTGCTGGCAAACATTGCTAAACTATGGGCTTACATATTGTGTTTTCTGGGGATTACTGCAAGCTTTGTTTCTAGGAAATTATTAAGTATTTCTACAATAGTTCCTCTATAACAACTTAATCTAGGGCCATTTTTCATATATACAACATCAATCTGTTTTATAACTAGTTTAGAGTCTCCCATGACAAAAACTCTTTTAGCTCCTAGATTCCTAACTAACTAAAGACCTAAAATTAATACCTCATACTCGGCCATATTATTAGTACATTTAAAATTCAATCTATATGCATGGCCTTCTTAGTGATTATTCTCCAAATTATATATCCACACTCTTGCTCCAAACTTATTGACTGACCCATCAAATTCAAGATGCCATATATCTCATGCTCATAATTTTCACTATCTGATGCAACAAACTTTTCATAACTTACAGCAATTTGGCCACTTTGTTTAATGGAAAGTTCTAAATTTTGGTTAGTTTCATTTTGTGTAGAAACTGCAATTTCTTTTGGTTCTGTATTAACACTGTCTAAAATTTCTTCTGGTGTTTGATCAACATTATACAGGATAAAAGAATCAATGTCTGAGTGTATGGAGTAGTTGGGAAATTTTTGAGGCCAATCCTGGCTACTTACCATGTATTTCATTAAGGTTTCTCGGTATAGTTTCTTAGGTTGTCCAAAAACAAAGATTGTTGCATATGACATATCTAGCTGTAAGGATCCCTAAAGTTTGGCTCCCCATGATCTAGATAACATCATGCCATACTTTGGTGGGATGTCAGCAACTACAATATCCATAATGATGCTTTTGGTAGGATATTGGGCTAGAGTAACACACAAATCTTTAATCAATCCTAGACACTTTACTTGATTGGAGTCAAATGAGAATAAGTCTTTGTAAGGCCTTGTAATATCTAGGTTTAATTTCTCCATCACTGATTTGGGCATTAAGTTGTGTGAGGCCCCAGAATCCAACATTTCATTGTGTAGAATTTTATCATGGATACTAAGGCTGATGTAAAAAGGTGGAACTCCTCCTTCCAATGGTTTTCCATTCACATCTCGACCAAATATGAGTTCTGGTTGGTCATCAAACAAGTTGACAGAATCCTCATTTTCAACAATGTTTAAGGTCTGGTTTATCTGTGTTTTGTTAGTTTCATTCTTGATTAGTTCTGTTAAAGGAACTGAAATATTTAGTTTTGCTATCTCTGCTCCCAGATTAAATGGTGAAGAAAGCTTTTATGTTTGAAGATTTGGGTTTTTGAGGCAGGGATCTGCATAGACCTATCTTTGTTTCCTTTATTGGGCATCTCCTTATGTGGATTTTTAGATCTGGTGTTTTGAGTTTTGTCTACTAGTTCCTTAGGGGGAATTGAAGTGGATGGTTGATCAGCAAAAGGTTGTTCAGAGGTTATATTTACAATGGTGGGACCAGAAGGATTTGGGTTCTGCCTAGGGAGAATTTGGAGGATATTTGAAACAGGGGCTTATTTTATTTTCTTAGGTTGATTTTTCACTATTTTCTTAGTTTGGTCAGGGACATCAGTGTTCTTTCTACTTCTTAGGTTATACTGTTTATGCACTTCAAAGATGGTAGAATCATATCCCTGTTTATAATCAAATGACTCTCTAGACTGGATTTGCAATTGCTGCAGCACATGCAGTTCTTGCTCATCTTGGGTTAGAAAAATAGTATCCTCATCATCTAATCCCATTAAGTTTAATTGTGTGTCTTCTTCTGGTCTTAAGGATGGGATGTTTCTGCATAATTTTCTTGAAAAGGAGGCCTAATACTCTGATCCAGCCCATTTTTCCCAATGTTTTGATTTTGGTTTTTTCTAAAATTTGGGTTTCTAACTAGAGATGCTTGTTGGTTATCCCATTGGAGTTTCCTTTCTACGTTATTTATTCTATCCATTAGTCTTTCCAAACTTTTGGCTAAACTATCTATTTTAATATCAGATGGTGAAGCTTCATCTTTAGCTGTTCCTCTCTTTTCATTTCTAATTGTAGCCCTTTTGGCTAACAAATTGGCTTCAACACTAACAACTACACTTTGCATCTCTTCTAATGTTCGGGGGTTTCTGTCCCTAATTTGGTATGCCATATCTGTGTCAAAACCATTAGGGAACTTTATTAATGCTAAGTCAGGTGGGGGTCTAAGATTAACTGAGATGGCGTTATATATACTGTTGAATCTAGTGCAGTATTCTTGAACAGTTTCATTAGGTCCCCTTCTAATATTTTCATATTTTGAAAGGATTTGTAGGGGATTCTTCTTCTTTTCCCATCTGTTCAAAAATTGCTGATGGAATGCTTCTAAACTATCAATACTATTATCAAGCAATGCTCTAAACCATTTCCTAACATCACTGGCTAAACTCTGAGAAAATAGTCTCATTTGAGCATCCCCAATATCAATTTCATGTTGTTCAAAGTAATTTGTAAACTTATTGACATCGTGTTGTGTAGTGTAGTGTCCTATGCCATCAAATTGAACAATTTTACTTTGGTAGTCTATTGGCATATCACCAAGTGGGGTAGGTAAAAAAAGAGGAGCATATCTAATTTCCATTGCTATAGGTTGGGAGGGGTTAAGATGTGGTTGAAGATTGGATGAAGAACCAGGACTAGTAGGTGATGAATGGGAGATGATAGGTTGGTGAGGAAGAGTAGGTACAAATGGCGGTGAAGAATGGACTTCAGAAGGTATTATTGATGAATTTGAAGTGGGAAATGGTGAACTCAAAGTGATGGAAGATTGTTCAGAAAGCTAAAGGGTTGTGGAAGTATTAATAGATGATTGTGGAGATTTCAGAATGTACTCATCAATGGATTTGTTGGCCTGTTGAACTTTGAGGTCTGCAATGAATTCTGGATCTAGAATAGTTTCACTGAGTGCACTTTCAGAGTTTGTTCTAAATAACGAAAGATCAAATGACATGAAATGGAAGTTCTTCTAGAAATAACCATTCATTAGGGCATGAATTAGCTTTAACTAAAGGTGTCTGATTAACTGAACTTTCTTATTTTTTGAATTTTCTTGAAATCGGGTTGGGATTATCAAATATTGGGGCGAGATTTGGGTCTGGATTAGCCCTAGTAAATTGAGTCTTCCTGGAAGCTAGAATTTCAAACATTTTAATTGTTTTTGTGAGATTTTTTAAGAGAACTTCTAACAAATGACTTCAAGAGGCTTAAAATAAAAATTTAGGATTTTCTTAAAGCTTTATTAATACTGAGGATTCAAAATCCCTAGTATGGTCGCCACTATGTTATCACTCAGAACTTTTCCATAGAACTTTTCAGAAGAAGGAAAGGACCAAGGCAACCACAAACCAACTTTTAAACTTAGGCTCTATCCAAACTATGGCTTAGAGAGGGCTCTCTCTATATGAGTTAGCTTTGTTTGTTGGGATTTTAGGCTAGTTCTGAAGGTTCAGGGGGATTTTGATTTGTATTGAAGGTTAGATGGTGGAATCCTTAAAACAGATGGATAGAATGATATCTTTGGACCATTGGGCTATGGAGTCAAAGAAGGGCAGCAGAAATGGAATTAAATCACTAAAGGGACTGTTCAAAGGGCAAGCTAGCATAGTAAAGTGCAGGTTTTTGGGCCACATAGGTGAAATGATCTTAACCAGGGTGAGAGAGCACTTAAGAATTCTCGGACTAGGATTAAAATGAGGAATAGAGGATAATCATGAACAAAGGGCAATTAAGAATCCTTTGCTATAGACCACAGGGAGACTACTTAGACTAAGGAGCAATCAAGAATTCCTTAATTTAGATAATTAATATAAAACATTAAAATGCATAATAGTTAAAACAGAGTGCAATGAAGAAAATTCTAATATATCATTCCATATTAGAGCATTCAAATTTCAGATACATTAAATATTGTGGAAAAACTTTTAAAGGAAAAAAACAACACAAGAGAAAATACCTGTCTGCACTTCGCTCTACACATGAATCTAGTGAAATGTCTTGTCTTTATTCATTAATCCAGCTTGTTGGTCCAATCATTGATACAATAGCTTACAATCTTTGATCAAAAAGGTCTATAGAAATGTCTAAGAATCCACCCTACATACTTCGAATTGTGTAGCATTTATACAAAAACTTTTACAAAATATCTCAAAACAAACTTGAGATTTCTTCTAGGAAATACAAATATCTTCTTGCAAGAAGATAGAGATAGTTATTGAACTATTTCATGCTGTCTCTTTTATTGTGGTACTACTGGTTTTTATGGTTGGATTTGTAGCCCTTTATGCTGGCTTGCAGTTGATGTCTTTTACGCTAGAATCTTCTTTAACCTTTATCTTTCATCTGATACTCTTCGACCCTGATACTCTTTAACCCTATTGCCATGTTTTCTTCTATTTACCTAGATGTTCTATTTTTACTGTGCAGTAACTTTTTACTGTAAATTTCTCACAGTAAGTCAGTCATGATTTCCCACCCTTGTGCATCAGGTAATTTTACACTCATCATCCTTCGGTATATCTCATAAAATTCAATATACTTGGAAAAATTGGGCTTGATGATGAATAAGTGTTTTACCTCATGTTGGAGGAAAAACAAGTTCTCAAAAGTGTTATATAAAACTTTTCCTATTGGCAGGGCTTTAATAGATGAAGTGCTAGCTTGTTCTTTAGCCAACTGCCTAAGTCTATTGTCATAGTCCTGCAGTGTCATAATTTTTCATTGATGACCAATGGATTGGGCAATCCTTTCTCCCTCAAAAGTTGGAATTTGGCCATGAATATATTAATGGCCACTTGCATGTTCTTGCACTTTTTCTCCTAGTTTAGCATTAGGTTTCTCTTGGAAATGACCTTCCTTATTTCCATGATGGTTTTAGTCCTGTCTTCTATATTTAGCTCCTGGAGCTCATATCTATTTTTGTTGTTAAGGAAATGGATGAGTCTATTGGCATCCTCTAGCATGTCAGCCAATTCCTCCTTGACTTTCTGAATAGCTATTGTAGCTATCTTTATCAGTTCTGGAAATTAGGTGAATTGGCTTCAAATTGATGATTCTCAGTGGCTGCAGAGGTTTGTACAGTTTTGGTACAAACTGAAAGGTTAGCTTGGTTGTCTGCACCGTCTTCTCAAGTGGACTTGGAAATCTGGTGGTAAATTCGGCATTTGCAGGGATTGCAATGGTTTATAGAATCTACACAGAGAACGTGCAGAAAAAGGGAGAAAGAGGGCTTCGCGACCTTTTATAACGAAAATGAGTAATTTTGGCGGGTTCACTTTCAGATGAACAGTTGAAAGTTTTTTGGTTAAGTGGGGGAAGTGGTTTTGGAGGGCCATCGCACCGCTTTTTGGCACGGGTGATATTTGGGAGGGATCACCTAATGTGATACAACGTTTGACACATAGCATCTGTGGGGTCAGGGAAAATCACTTTATCAGGTGGTTAACATTTAGTCATCGGGCATGGATGATATGGCTGTGGGCCATTGGATGTGGGGGGGGGCGGTGATCAACGGTAGTCGAGCAGAAAAGCTGCGCAGGGGAAATTAACGGGAGTTGATTGGGGGCCTAGGGGTTTAATCACAGTAGTTTTGGATTAGTTTAGGGATAAATCGAAGGTTTAAAATGATCGGGTCGGGGTTAATGAGGGATTAGGGATTAGGGAGTCGGGTGATGTTAATACCAGGATTAGCTTAAGTTTACCGAGATTAGGTAAACTAAGTAAGGCTATATCGGGGTATGGGCAATTTATATTTTTTTTATGAAAACTAAGGGTCGGGGGTATTTTATATAGGGATTTAATTTAATACAAGATAATGGGATTTTGGGGAATTTACATAATAATGTTAGAAAATAATATGAAATATAAAGGGCGGAGTGGGTTTTTTCTAAGTACAAGGGTAAAGTCAACATTCGCACACTTAGCTTTATACTTAGGAAAAAGGATTTTTTGTGGGTCTTTTGTGCGTTTTTTAGTGAAAAGGGATTTACATGGGGGTTTCCACTTTTCCTAGGTAAATGGTGTCAACCATAGGAAAGTGTGGTTTTATTACGGAACTGAGGGGAAATGAAGGGAGATGAATTTTTTATGAAGGGGATTCTAGCACTTATGCCAATAAGTCATCAAGCTGAGGGTCTAGTCCCTCCATAAGTTGGAGAAATGCTCTGGGCCTCTTTGACTTGTAGGATTTAAGTACTAGAACTTAGTTATGGGAAATTAGTAAAGTAAAGGGGTGAAATGAATGAGGGGATGTTAAATAAACTAAGTTGTGAATCATTGTCTTGGTTTGTTTACTGATTATGCACATTTGAAATATGCATTTAAACATGTCTTAAGTACTTTTGTGTAATCACTTGATATTTATGCAACCTTTCTACTACTTACCCATTTACTCATCCTACCATTTTTTTCCTTCATTTTATTTGGGTGCATTTAGCATAGCAAACCCTTATCAAATCCTTTTCTTTTCTTTTACAAATCAAACTATCTAATTCTAACTTTATATCATCCAAGCGCTCAGATTAAACTGATGAGCTCCTTTTATTTACTCTACCTATCTAATGATCTGCCAAGATTACACTGTTTGGTCAGATTTTATTCTCTAACTATAAACATAAAATTCAAAGCATGGTATAACCAAGATTAAATAGTTTGATTACCATGGATTGTGGCATGAATAACAAGCTGCACACAATCATTATTATGTATAAAAGTAAATAGTAGTGGCATTTTGACTTGCTCACTTTCATGGTCTCTTTTTGTTTTTTGGGGTTCATATATTTTCATTTTTTTGGACCTTTTCTTATTATTTTTGTCCTTTGATTATTCTTTTAGGACATGCCCTCTTTTCATTTTTAAATTTTTTAATATGGAAAACATTTTCATAAAGCAAAGGTATGTACAATATTACAAGTCTTAGCATTAGTCATTCAAAATTATGACTCCTATTGGTATAGGAACCTAACACAATCTATAGAAGTTAATCAAACTTATCTCCAAGATCTATGATAACAACAATTCAAATGAACAACAATCTTCTATTAACACTAATTCACTCATTCCAATCAAAGCACTACTTAAGTATGTCACACGGCTTCACTCTAAATCTAATTGAACAGCAGTATGAATCAATATCACAAACCTTTATGATAAATGAAGTAACCAATGACTGAACATTAAATCAATAGCAAAGACTACATATAAAAACTATGTCACAAGGGAGTAGTAGAAATTATTGTGACTGGGCCCAAAGTCACTAGAAGCCTCTACTTAATAAGAACTCAGAATATGAAGATGTATCAAATGCAACCTTCTTTCATTAATTGCAAGTAACAGCTTACAGAGCCACCGATATAATAGCATATATGTTTTCAAAAAGAATAATTACATATTATCAAAGTTTGAACTGTATCTAATTTCCTTTCGACCCTATATAACATAAAAGAGTAATTGGATAAAAGTGAATCCTCAGGATTAGGGGATCCCGAGGATTTCGCAATACACAATATGATCATGTGATAAAATAGCATTGTTCGAGCTAATATCCCGCTTCCTTGTCTGCCCAAGACGTTGTAGCTTTTCCCTTTTATGGCCTCATGATGTTCTATCAACTGAACAAATTTTCCCAGTCCGCATCTCTACACACAGAGATAGCAAAAAAATATTTTCTTGTACTAGATTTGCCTATTCTATCACCAAGTTATTTCATCAAAATTTAGCCGATAGTTTCCTCATTATAATCTCTAAACAAAGATAATCGTATAATGATGAATGGTAAATGAAGCATTTTACAAAGAGAAATCATACCTTTTTCCTGTCCCAGCATACTCCCGAACTTACCTTGTTTCACGTCCTTGTGCAAGCGAATAGTTTAGATGCAACTGAGTCAGGGAATAAGCAGGATATACTTCCTCCTTGTACTTCCTAAAACCATTTTTCTGCTTAAGGACAGCAAAAGCCTGGGTTACCTCCTGATCCTTCAAGTTATAGTCACTGCGGTATTGATCAAGAGGATACCATATGATTGGAGTTCTGTAACGACATCCTATCCAATCTAGCCCCATTGTTAAAATCATATTACTATATTTGTAGAAATGAGAAGAGGCGACATAGAAGTTTCGATATCCAAATGGCTCTCAACTCCTCACAGTGTTACTGGAGACTTCGCACCTCTACCTTGATGTAGACAAGGCTTCTTCCTTAATGTCCTAGAAATATTCCTTTCCGGCCTAAATAATATCAATATGGAGTGGCCCTAACTTGCCTACAAAACCGGCTCATTGTATACACTGTTTATGCCTGACAGAAAGGAGTAATGGCTGTGTAGGCTCCCCTCTGACCCACAGGTCAATGCCATACTCACGTTTTGTGAAATTGTTGTGAGCCTTGGCCCACTTGAGTTGGTTGGTAGCAAATGACAGGAATGTATGAAATTGTATGTCTCCTATAAAAGGGCCAGGGTGGTTGTGCCTGTCATCTTCTAAAATGAAATTATGCATATAGAGTTCACAAAGGAGGCATTTAACCTTCTCATCATGCTCTCTGAAGCATTTGATAAAGTCAGGAGTGGTTTTGATCTCTACCGGTTTGCCAGCCTTAGCAGCCTTGACTTTGAGTAGGAGGTATCTTTCCATGAGAAATAAAGCATAATTTGTGGCGGGGGCTCTGCAAGATAGGGTGTCTAAATAAAGATAGCAGACGGTCTCCATTTGCTCTCTAGCTTTTTGCAATTGACCCTTTAATCTGTCAACCTTCTTTTGCTCAACCTTATACTGAGCAAAGGTCTCATCTTCAGTTTTGGTAAGTGCTTCAAACTTCTTCCTTAACCCTTGATCTTCATGCAGAGGGACCACCTTTTCCTTGTGTTGAGCCAGTTCCTATTGAACCATTAGTAGCTCATTCTACAATTTTCTGATGACGACCTCTCTTACCAAGGGGGTGTAAAGGGGTATCTCATCTGTCTGGGCCTCCCCATCCTGGGTCTCCATAGGGTCTGTCTACACAACAACTTCAGTAGCTTCTTGAATTATACAATCAACTCAGGCATCTTCTTCAACATCTGTTTGGATAGTAGTATCCACAATGAGGTGGTACGTTTGGGTTCCTTGCGAAAAGATACAAGGGTCCTTAGTTTGCATGGAAGTGTCTTCTATCATAGCTAGCTCAGCCTGGGTTTCTTTTGGACAGACCACAGGAAACTTTGTCTGAGTCTCAACATCCTTCCCAGAACACTGTTCTATTTGCGTTCCTGCAGTTTCCATTTCCACTTTCAATTTCCTGGTTCTGGTTGCCTCTTTTAACTAATGTTTCAGCTACCTGATTACTTGCTTCTATTTTCTGTACTTTCGAAGCATCTTTCTATGCCTATCTCTGTAGGACTTTTCTACTCTAGGACCTTCATCTAATGGTGGGTTAGTTGTGTTATCTTCTACTTCCTGTACAGGCTATATTATGTCAACATTAGGGATGTTCCCAATTAGAACTATGTCTCCTAGTGGAATGTCTCCTTCTAACTCGTTGTTATTATGTATTTTGTTTTTGGGAGATCCCATTGCAATGGTATCTCCTAAAAAATTATCATTTTCGGGGTCTTCTCCTTGGTAGGCCTCATCTGCAGGGGACTTCGAAAAGAGAGTATCACCTGGTTGATTAGCATCTCTCAGGTTTTCATCTTTAGGGTTTCCTTCTGTTGGGGGGTCCACTGGACCGGTGCCCACTGTCTGAGTTTCTTCTTTATGTACCTCAGCTTTGAGGGGTGTTTCCATGGAATGAATTGACTCCCTTTGTTCCTCCATGGAATCATTAAATATTTGGGTTTGCTCATTACCAGGGCTATCAGTAGGGATTCTTTCTCTTTAATGTTCTCTTTGGGCCTAGGTTTCTTGGCCCTTGCTGCTTTGTTTCTGCATTTTCCAGGGGTGGAGCCAAGGTAGGATTTATGATACTGTCCCATGTTAATTTTTGTTGGGCCAATATATTTGTGATAGTTAATTTAATTAACCCATGATGGTTGACTACACTATGTGGATCTTTGGTTGTCCTTACCTATCAGGCGACATTGTGTAACAGGGAATTAAGATAAAATGGTAAATTAACTGAAATTCTTTGCTTTAAAATGGCTAGAAGTTTTATTTGTCGGGGCTTTACCACATCATTTCACCCATTGAAAGTGATATATATTTGGACGATGACCGCCAGTTCTTGCCACTGTTTCTGTAACACCAACGGATGAATTCCTTTCCCTACCCATACCAGCCACTCGCCCGGGTCTTGGAATACTTCAATTGCACTGTATAAAAGTATGCATTTGTTTGTCCATTTCATCCCCTCTGTCGGAAGTTTGGTGACTTCAGCTAGGACTTCTTCAGAAACCATCATGCTTATACCTTTTACCACAATGCTACCATTTTGCAGATTTTGCAGAAATTCCAATGTTAGCTCCTCATGAAATCCCTACAATTTGTTTAAATACTGTAGCCAGCTAGTGCATTCAAGGATTTCATGAGCTTGATCTGACACCATCAGCACTGGAGGTTCACTCCAAATAGCTCTTTTTCCCATGGATGCTACGCCTGAGGTTGGTTCACCTGTATACAATTGTGTTTTACCCCTATAATTCAAAATGGCAGCAATGTATGTTACAATGATTAACAGGGAAATGATGTTGTTTGGATAATTATTATCATTTTTAGTTAAGTCATTCATCCTGTCAGCCATACTTAACGCAGGATCATAAGTTCACATGCCCACCATAATGGTTGTCATTCTTCTTCTAATCGGAGTTTCCTACTAATTATTACACATTTATTCTCATCATGCAGTTCGTACTCTGGAGGTAATTCGAATGATTGTTACACAGTTATCCATAACTGTGATACGTACCATGCATACGCAGGCCATCCCCCCTTTGACAAGAAAAGGGAATCCATGTCCTTTCAGCACGCGAAAAGCAAGCAAATATACTAATGCGAAATAAATGCTAGCAACCAATCTAAAAAAAACACAGCACGCAAACCAGTAAAGCATTTAAGCAATATTTGTCATCAGGTGTGAATTGGCCAAATCAAATAAAAACTGCAATTTTAATTCATTATGGCAAATATCTTCACCGTGAGCAATGTTAATCACATCAGCATAATCAGCGGTATGTGTTTAATGACTATCATTTAATGATTGGACGTATGGAATATAATGAATATAGAGTAAAGTCACCATGCTATTTGGCTAGTGAAAGTGCTAATCAAATGGAAATTCTCATTAGAAATAAATCCATAGGTGATAAGAGCTAGATGACATAGGGCAATATAAGATGATACCCCAATACCACAAGCAGAGCCACTACTGCCAACAAGCATTCATAGCCTTGACAGGCTTGCTTTTTAACCCCCCAAATGAGCCAAAGTCCTTCTTACAGTTAATTCCTCTTTTCTTTGTCATAAAGAGACCACTATGCTAGCATGGTGACCAGATAACCATAGTGCCACTCACCA
The DNA here is from genome assembly GCA_000404065.3 of Pinus taeda. Taxonomy (NCBI): domain Eukaryota; kingdom Viridiplantae; phylum Streptophyta; class Pinopsida; order Pinales; family Pinaceae; genus Pinus; species Pinus taeda. The sequence continues at coordinate 304,305 of APFE030193483.1, forward strand.
GGGTGTAACAAAGTGATCAGGTTGGCTCGTGATGAGAGCCTCTGTTCTTCTGACATATTAATTATCAAGAAGGTCATTGCCTTGGTTTGGTAGCCAAATTGGAATGTCACCTATTACATCCTTATGATCATGGTAGGTTGGCTCGTGATGAGACCCCCTATCCTCTTTAGACAATGTTTTAAGTATTTTGATTTTGATTTTTCTTTTGGAATTCTTATTGTAGAAAAAGGGAGGCTCATTTTCTCTTTAAGAGTCAGGGATGGTGTAAGAAGTAAAAAGACGCCAATGAAAGTGTTATACTCTCATCCCCTTCTCATTATATCAATGAGTTTTATCCATTTGGGAGTATAAACATAAGCCAACATGGATCAAGAATAATGAATCATTTCATGATGTGTCCAAAAGAAAAGATGTTCAGGCAGTCATTCTAAAGATACACTATATTAACTTATGAATAAAGATAACCATCAAAAGGCTTGTAGAGGTCATAATGATATTATTATTACCATTTTTCCTTAGAATAGGCACACATCAATTCAAATGGTGCTTATTTTAAATACAAAAGAATAAGAGAAAATGGCATAATGATCAAGAAAAAAAACTGAGAAAAATTCACAATTTAGCTTCTTAAAAGGTGTTGTTCAATCGATTGAACGGCAATCGTTCAATTGTTTGAATGGAAAAATCAAGATAGAAAATGAAAAGTGTTGTTCAATCAATTGAACGACAATCGTTCAATCATTTGCATAGCAAAATCAATCAAAAACAAAGAGTGTTGTTCAATCAATTGAACGATAGTCATTCAATCGTTTGAACAACAAAATCAAAATCAAAATGAAATGGGTTGTTCAATCAATTGAATGACAATCGTTCAATTATTTGAACAATGCAAATAAATGAAAACAAATTGTCTTGTTCAATCAATTGAAGGACAGTCGTTCAATAGTTCAAACAACAGAAATAAAAGAAAACGAATTGTGTTGCTCAATCAATTGAACGACAGTCGTTCAATAGTTCGAACAATGAAAATACAAAAAGAGAAAAAAAATGTGTTGTTCAATCAATTGAACGATAGATGTTCAATTGTTTGAACAGTGAAAACAACAAAAAGGGAAAATGTGTTGTTCAATCAATTGAATGACAAACGTTCAATTGTTTGAACAACAAGACACAAAAAAGAGGAAAATGTGTTGTTCAATCAATTGAACAACACATGTTGATTGTTTGAACAGTGAAAAAACAAAAAGGGAAAATGTGTTGTTCAATCAATTGAACGACAGACATTCAATTTGTTTGAACAACAAAAACAAAAAGGGACAATGTGTTGTTCAATCAATTGAACGACAGACGTTCAATTGTTTGAAAAACAAGACAAAAGGAAGAAAATGTGTTGTTCAATAAATTGAACGGTAGACGTTCAATTGTTTGAACAACGAAAAACAAAAAGGAAAAATTTGTTGTTCAATCAATTGAATGACAGACATTCAAATGTTTGAGCAACAAAAAACAAAAGGAATAAAATGTGTTTTTCAATCAATTGAGCAACAGGCGTTCAATTGTTTGAACAGAAAAAACAAAAAGAAGAAAATGTGATGTTCAATCAATTGAATGGCATATGTTCAATTGTTTGAACAACAAAAACAAAAAAGAAGAAAATGTGTTGTTCAATCCATTGAATGCCAGACGTTCAATTGTTTGAACAAAAAAAACAAAAATAGGAAAATGAAACTAAAAAAAAAAATAAAAAAATCATATTTGCATGGTAATGCCTACAAAGATATGTATATTATTTACTATTTCTCAAAAAATTTCAATTTTTTGAAGGAAAAGTTGTTAGGTTCTCATTCCCTGCAGCTAGAATTTGCATGGAGGAGTCCTCGTGTACCTTCTCAGAAAAAGACTCCTTGGTAAGCGGTTGATGATAAAGGCGCACTTGATGCCTATTTACCTTAAAAGAATAGTTGGATCCTTCTATGGTAGTCAAAGTAAGAGTACCATTATTATGCACTTCTTGAATCTCATAAGGGTCGAGCCATCTTGTTTGCAACTTGCCTGGGAATTCCTAGAATTTGGAATCGTACAGAAGCACCCAATCCCCTTTTTGAAACGTTTTCTTCTTGATAAGGCTACCATGCCATTTTTCCCTTTTCTGCTAGATTATTGCAGTTCATTGCAAAGCAAGCAATTGAGCCTCATCTAGTTCGTTAATCTGTTGAAGATGCTTGGTTTGGGTTTATGTTAAATCCAGCCCCACTTCCTAGGCCGTTCTTAGAGTCTTTATTTCAAATTCAATTGGAAAAATTGGTTCTTTACCGAACACAAGCTGGTATGGAGAGCATCGAGTAGTATTCCTCCAAGTCGTACGATAGGCCCACAAGGCCTCTAGCAATCTAGCAGCTTAATCTCGCCAATGTGTTGAGATTGTCTTGGTCATAATCGCTTCTATAACCTTATTGGTGCTTTTGACTTGCCTGTTCTGTTGAGATTGCAACAAGATGATGGAGCTTAGTGAAAAGAGTCGCCTTCACTAAGTGGGCCCGCAGGCTATTTTTGGCACAAGTCTATTTTTAGACTATGTCTATTTCTAGACATATGGATCATTTCTATGGATTGCAGGTTGTTGTTTATGGATGATTGATCAAGTTGGGAAAAATAGATGGACTTCTATTTTTGATGAAAGTGTGAGTGATCATAGTGTGAGTGATCAAGTCTATTTTTAGACTGCTGTCAAAAATAGAAAAGTCAAATATTATTATCTCACAATAATATTTGGACTATAAACTTAATCTTATTCTCTTGGAGCACTTCAGTTTGAGCTACAGAGGTGGCACATGCAGCTGTCAGAAGGAAATACGCTTTTCTTATGATTCAGTTGAGTTGTTGCATGCATGACTTCAGTTAGAACTCAATCAGTTGAGTTTGGTGGAGATGATTGTGGAGTTAATGGAGTTGTGTTCAGTTTAGCTTTGTTAAACTGGTTGTATTTAGTCTAACTGGGAAATAAACTAGAGATGAGTTGGGTGAATTAGTTATTAATTAATTCACAAGTTATTAACTCATAATACAACTAATGAATACATCAGTTAACTCAGTTGCATGTCAGTGCATGTTCAGTTCAACAGGGACAGGTGGTAGAGAATCAGATTGCTATCAGTTGTGACTATAGTTGTGCACCAGATCTTGCACAATCAAGGGATTGAGTATGCCAATGAGTTTGCCCACGTATTTGCCCACATTTTAGCTTATGCTCACGTCCACAAAGCGTGAGTGACTATTTTGCAGGTGAAAAACGAGTTTGGTGAGCCATTCTCATCAGTTCTTGAGCAGGTATTGAGCAGTGGAGGCAGGCAAGCAGTGGAAGAGATTTGGAGATCAGATCTGAGCTGTATTGTGTGTAACAGAGGTGAAGATACTTGTGAGAAGTATTATGCTGTGTAATGTTACATGACTCAATCATTAATATACAGATAGTTGGGGTTTTTAGCGAGATGCTTTCCCCGGGATACATACTGTGTTAATGTGTGAATGCTCTTGATGTTTTATTGTTATTGATGCTGCTATATTGATGATCAACGTAGAGGAGCTTATGTATTGTGTATGTTTTCCGCAATAGTACATGATCAGGATAATCTCTGTTGAATATGTGTTAAATTATTCAAAATTCTACATGGTATCAGAGGTGTTGATCATCAGATCTACTATTCAGGAAGTGTTTACATTCTATTTCTCTAGGCAGAGCCTGTAATCGGGCCAGGTAGCCTCTGGATTCATCCTTCCTTTGGAAGGTGAAATATCCGGTAAAAGCCCATACAGTCAATCTCTGTACGAGAAATATTGTGTTCTCACGAATCTTAGATCCGAGGCGGTTGAGTTGGTTGCTGGTGGAATTCGAATTTGCAGCAGTGTTTTCTTGGTGACAACGCAACAATGTCTTTCAACGGATTGCGATTGGAGTATGCTCTTGAGGGCAGCTCAAACTATATTGCATGGAAGGACAGGATGGAGGCAGTATTGGATGATAACGGGCTGAAGGAGTTCATAGATACGGATATCCCAAAGCCTACTGATGCTACTCAAGCTGATGCTTGGCAAAAGAAGATCGCAAAAAGTCGAAGGATTCTGTTGGAGGGCGTGAAGGATCACATTGTGTCCAGCCTCCATGGAAAAGCTACTCCATATTTGATGTGGAAATCATTAACAGAATTATTCCAAAGCAAGAGCGATCAGAGGAAGCTGGCGCTAAAAGATAAACTCAGAACATCAAATGCGAGAAGGGTGACAGTATTCCCAAGTATCTCACGAAGTTCACTCAGTGTCGAGATGAGCTGGGAAGTGTGGGGGTTACTGTCGATGATGAGGACTTGGTGAGCTTGGCTCTCCTTGGTCTTCCGAAGAGTTGGCATTCCTATCAGGACTCTGTCAATGGTCGGGAGAAGTTGCCAGGATGGGAAAGACTATGGTCAGATCTTGTGCAGGAGGAGATCAGGCGGAGTACCAGGGATGGATCTTCGTCAAAGGGAGCTGATAAAGAGAATTATGCTTTGGCTGCCAAAGCAAAGAAAGGGAAGAGCAAGAAAGCTTCTCAGTCTGGTGCGAAAGGCAAGAAGCAGGATATGTCCAAGGTGAAGTGTTTTCACTGTCACCAGCACGGACACTATGCCACAAATTGTCCGCAGAAGAAGAAGAACAAGCAAGCTGCTGGATCTGCAGGGGGAGAGGCCTTAGCTTCTCAGTTTGAGCTTGATTTTTCATTGATCGCATGCTTGGTTTCAAGTGTGATGGGATCAGTGTGGTTCTTGGACAGTGGTGCGTCTTTTCACATGACGGGAGATAGAGATTTGTTCTCTGATCTGGAGGACAAAGATCTTGGAGTGCACATCGAGATGGGCGATGATGGTAGATACAGTGCGACCGGTATCGGTACCATTTCCTTTGAGAGGGAGTCTAGTAAACCCTTTGTATTGAAGGAAGTCATGCATGTTCCAGGATTGAAGAAGAATCTCATCTCAGTGGCGATGTTAGAAGACAAGGGGTATGATGTTGTTTTCAGCGAGGGAAAGGCCTTCCTGCGCAGCAAGAAAACTGGTGAGACCCGGAAGATAGGGGTTCGAGTGAGGAACCTTTATCAGTTGCATGTAGATGGATGTGCAGCAATGGCAGGCAAGGCAGAAGGATTGGTGAGCAGGGATGATGGCGAGTTGTGGCACAGGAGATTGGGTCACCTTCACCATGGAGCCTTGAAGATACTGCAGCAGATCACTACAGGGCTTCCTAAACGCACACTTGCGCAGTCAGATCAGTGCAAGGGGTGTACTTTGGGGAAGTTTGTGAAAGCCACCTTTCACGAGAAGGATAGTCGCGCCACGACGATCCTTGAGAGAATTCACACAGACGTGTGTGGACCTTTCTTGGTTGCTTCGACAGCAAAACACAGGTATTATGTGATTTTTGTTGATGATTTCTCTCGTAAGTGCTGGATCTTCTTCATGCAGAAGAAGAGCGAGACATATTCAAAGTTCTGTGAATTCAAAGCACTGGTCGAGAAGAAGTCGGGGAAGAAGGTGAAGGCTCTTAGGGGCGATAATGGTGGTGAATACATCTCGGACGAGTTCAAGGATTTCTGCAAGGCAGAAGGGATTCGTAGAGAGCTCATAGCTCCCCATAACCCACAGCAGAACGGGGTAGCTGAGCGAAAGAACAGAACGATTGTGGGTGCTGCACGGGCAATGTTGCATGATCAGGGCCTACCCCTTCACTTGTGGGCGGAAGCATGCAATACAGCAGTTTATGTGTAGAACCGTTGTCCTCATAGGATACATGGCATGAGTACACCTGAGAAGACTTATTCTGGTAAGAAGCCTGATCTTTCTCATTTGAGGATTTTTGGTGCTAACGTTTACATGCATGTGACGAAGGATGCCAGAAAGAAGTTGGAGCCGACTGCAGAGGTTGGGATATTTGTGGGGTACACTGATACGCCCCACAACTATCGTGTGTATATGCCAGAGAGTGGTAAAACTGTTGTACGACGGGATATAAAATTTCAGGAGGAGAAAGCCATGAAGTGTTCGCTTGAGAGGGAGCTACACTTGCATGCGGATGAGGAACTATTAGTTCCCAAGGATGAGCCACTGGATGAGATTCATGGAGTGGAAGAGACCACTCATGCAGCGCCAACCATCAGAGGGCAAAAGCGCTTGACAGAAGCTGAGCGACTGGCTCAAGATGCAGAGAAAGTTGTAGGACCACCTACA
>APFE030193483.1:319738-332153 GCA_000404065.3 Pinus taeda
TGGTCACTTCTAGAGCTTTCTAGAAGAGTGTTTTACGTGTATTGAGTGCCTCCAGATGGTTCATGCATCCCTATGATAGAGGAACTTATCCCATCAAGAGAGGAGCTACCCCATCCAAAAGAGGGAGTATCCCATTGATGTTGGACCTGAATAACTCCCTCTAGAACACTATAAATACAGGCATTGGGCCAGAGGAGGGGAGGTTGAAAGCTGAACATTCCAAAGGGTAGATGCTGCTAGAATTAGGACTTCCATTGTAAACTTGCATAGGGAGGTTAGTTTTGTCCGCAAAAATAACTCTTTCCGCATGACATGGTCATCTACCACTAGTGGGTCATTCACCTTCGGGATTCGAGATAGAAAATCAGCAACTGGGTTTTCCTTCCCTAGATGATATTTAATGGTAATGTCAAACTCCTGCAAAAGCAATAGTCACCATGTTACTTGACCATTTGTGATTGGTTTATTAGCTAGATACCGAATAGCAGAGTGATCAGTGTACAAAAGGACTTGGTAACTAGTTACATAGTGTCTAAATTTGTTTATTGCGTAAATAACAGCTAAGAATTATTTTTTTGTCACTGTATAATTAAGTTCTGTAAATGTGAGATTTTTGCTAATATAATATATAGCATAAGGTTTCTTGTCCTCCTCCTGGCCGAGGACAGCACGTATATATATAGTTGATGCGTCCATGGAGATGTGGAAAGGCAGCTCCCAGTTTGGTCCATGTAATATCGGTGTTGTTGAGACTAGTTTCTTTAAACTTGCAAAAGTTGTGCCACACTTGTCAGACCAACTGAAATCAACATTTCCAGTTAGATCATATAAGGGTGCAGCTATCTGTGAAATTTTTTAATAAACCTACAATAATAACCTACATATCCCAGGAATCTACGTACCTCTGTTTGAGTGTAGGGGGTAGGCAGTAAAAGAATTACCTATATTTTTGCTAGATCTACCTGTATTCCTGCCGCAGAGATATAATGTCCTAGGATCACACCCTCAGTCATCATCATGTGGCACTTGACATTTCTTAAACATAACCTGGTAGCAATGCTTCATTCTAAGACCTTTTTTGGCATTTGCAATGCTTGATCAAAGTCATCCCCATATGGAGTAAAGTCATCCATATGTACCTCAAGTCCTTCATTTATTAGGTCAGCAAATATGTTGAGTATAGCTCTCTGGAACATAGTTGGAGAATTACACAAGCCAAATGGCAATACCCTGTATGCAAATGTGCCCCATGGATAGGTGAAGGTTGTTTTATCCTGGTCTTTAGGGGAAATGTGAATTTGATTGTAACCACTGAATCCATCTAGAAAGGAGAAGAATTGCTTCCCTACCAATGTATCGAGGACCTGATCAATGAATGGGAAGGGGAAGTGATCATTTTTTGTTGCCTTGTTCTTCACCCGATAGTCTACACAAATACACCACTTCCCATTTTTCTTAGGGATGACTACCAATGGAGAGACCCATTTACTATCCGAGATAGGATAAATAAAATTTACATCCAGTAGCCTCCACAATTCCTCTTTCACGATATCCTTGAGGTGTGGGTTCAACCTCTATTGAGGCTGTCAGATAGGTCGAGCATCCTTCTCTGTATAAATGTGGTGGGTACATAGTTGTGGGTCTATCCCTTTCATATCAGGATAATCCCAAGCAAAAGCCCCTTTATTTTTCTGTAATACCTAGATAAGCTTTTTTTGTTGTTCACTATCCAGATTGTCATTGATATTTAGAACTTTTTTGGCTCGATCTTAATGGGTTTGCTGTTATGAACAACAGTCATCTAAATATGTTGGTCATCTGTATCATTCAGGGGATCTTCCATGGATTCGTTATCAAGGATTGCTTTCAACATCTGACACTGTACATTACTCACATTAGTTGGCTGATTTAATAAATTTTTGATAACATTGTCTTCAGTATGATCTTTAAATTCCATTACCTCCGCTACTGTGAGTGGTGAATAGATGCTCTCTTCCAGGTATGCTAGTGACTGCTTACATATTACAATGGGAAAACTTGGCCTGGAAGGAGGATATAACACTAGATTTTTTACAGCATCCCCCTTCATAATAGTCATGCTTCCTTCTCGGCAACCAATATATGCATCAGCTGTTGCCAGCCAAGGTCGGCCTAGAATAAAAGGATGCCCATCCAACCTACTCATTGGGTTTATAACCAGAAAATCTACTAGATATTCCCATGATTCAACATAAACTTTGATGTCTTGTAAAGTCCCTTCTGGTCTTACCACCGATCGGTCAGCAAGTTCTAATAAAGTGGTGGTCGGTTCCAGGGTTGTAATACCAAGTGCTTAACAAGTTTTTTTTCTTAATATGTTAATGGTGGCTCCTAAATCAACTAGTGTATTTGGAAAAGAGCAACGATATATCTAAACTGTTACTATGGGGTTTCCAGGATCTTCGTACTTTATGGGAGTTTCCTCTCCCAAGATTAAATCGGATAAGGTCCCTACAACATGGATAGTGGGTGAGGTTTTTACCTTCCTCACAGGCTTCCTTACAATTCTTTGATTTTTTTGGCATAGATGGGAATGTCTTGAATGGCATGGAGGAGAGGGATCTTAATACACAAATGTTTTAGTTCCCCTACAAGATCGAAATCAGGGTAGGTGATCAGCTTAGGTATCATTAGTCTTTTGGGGAACAGAGGAGAAGTGACTATAAATTTTTCAAGGTCAACATGTTCATATGTTTCTTCCCCTTGCTTTGGTTCAGTATTATTTACAGGCGGTGGAATATGTACAGGTGATGGAATATGTATAGGTGGAGTTGCATTTTCAATTGAAGGTTGGTCCCTATTTTCCTCCGGGGTGATGACGCATCCTGACCTCAATCTGACCTCATTACATTATTTATGCTCAATCTCATACTCTGGGTTTTCAAAAATTTGTACCAACTGGATTGGTCTGTTACTAGGATTCGGGCTCGGCTAAGCTGGTAACTGCGGTCGCATAAGAGGTTGAGAATTCTGTTGCAATGTATAAGGAGCTAACAATGTGGGTTGAGGCTGAGGGCCTGTCCCGACAGGTACATTAGATATCCCCAGAGGTTGCTGCCAATTTGTAGACCAATTCAGATTTTGAGAAGTGGAAGTAGGCCACTGGGATTGATAGGGATTGCCTTGCCAAACAGGAGTAAAAGGAGAATTCGGCTAGCCATTTCCTGGAAAATATTGTGTTGGCCACGATGTCATAGGGAATGGCAGGCTCTACCAATTTGGGTAGGGTGACTAGCCTTGCCAGGCTACCCCAAGGTTCTGCTGTTGATTAAGTTGCGAGGAAGGAAAGAATTGGGGTGTGTCTTGTGACATACTTGTAGGTTTAGCTTGCCATTGTCAACGCTGGTTCATCAAATATATCGGTTATGTTTCTTCCTCTGCTTCTTTGAATATTGCTTTCATCCAGGGTAATGATGGACATTGTTTAGTGCCGTGATCTTTAGTACAGATGGTGCACATATGAACCATGTCTAATGGGCATTCTCGTTGGTTGTGCTTCTTTCGATAATATGGGAAGAAGATGGCCAAATTTTGTTCTGTTAAAGCCTGTTTTTGTTTAGCCTATAGGATGTCCAACTGTATTGTAAGAGTGCCCAGGATGTCTGTCTTAAAATCTTCCAGGAGGTTACTGATCTCCATCCGTGTTACACCTCCACTATGTGGTTTGCTTCCTCCACTCATGGGATCTCAGCTACCTTCTCCTGTGTGTGTGCTTCCCCACAAACACCTAATACACAAACGAATAATTTCATCCTAATCTTCTTGAGAAATATCTCCTTTTCCCATTAAGTTTAGAGTTTCTACCCTTTCCTCTTTCATTCCTTTAATTAAGATAGCTCTTAGGAATTCTTTTGGTAGGGCAATGTGTGGAGACCTCTACAAATTATAATTAAATCATTCTACATATTCTTCTAGTGTTTCATTATCTTTTGCAGTCATCTTAAAAATCTCATCTTTTAGTTCCCTAGTTTTACAAAAGTCCTGGTATCTTTTGAGGAAGGATCTTTTCATTTCGTCCCAAGAATTGATGGTTCACTCACTTAGACCCATAAACTATCTTAGAGCTACCCTTTCAGAGTGGAAGGGGGTAGTTTTATCTTTTGGGGGTCGGTGGTATAGTCATACCCTAGAGGACATCAAAATAAAACAGAAAAGCATGATGATCCTCTGTGATCTTCCCATGGAAGGTTGGGATTCTCTACACGGGAATAGCCTTCATAGGCGCATTGGCCACTTGGTCAACTATGGGGTACTCTAATTTTGAGGTTTGACCTTGGGGTGGTTGATCTTCCATTTGATCAAATATGTGCCAATAATCTTTGGGGATTTCAAGGGGTGCTTCTAGAGTAAGCAGAGAGTTAGCAACCCGATATGGCTTTAGAGCACTACCTAGGTCTGGGATCTCAGGAGATCCTTGTTCAGATAGCTATGGTTCTACTTTAGCAGCCCCACTAGTTTCTCCTTGCCCTTCTCTTAAGTTACAATATTTTCCCTCCTGTAGAGGATCAAAGTGTAAGCTTATTGTAGCTTGAAGACTCTGTTCTGATTCTCCTACTTGGCTTTGAATCTCAGTGTAAGCTACAAATGGTGAGCCTACTGCTTGAGGGATAACAATAGAAATTTTTCTAGGTATAGCCTAGAATCCTACTGACGCTTGAGACTCTGCTCTTCTTACAGTTTTGTCTATAAAGGTCGTTCTCCCAAGGTTCACCGATCCTTTGGGTTTTTTGGGTTTTGGTGGAGGATTTTGCTCTTTTTCTATTTTTCTACTTCTAGTCATTCATAAAAATAAATTCCTATTTAACCTCTAAGGTTTTGTTATAAGGTGGGCAGGTAAGAAAGCGCTTTACTTGCTAGGTATGCAATTTCTTACCTTCTGCTTTTAAAACCCAATTATTCCACAACAAAAATAAAAACAATCACTTGAAACACCCTCCCTGGCAACGACGCCAAAATGTTGGCTCACTAAGATGTCTTTTTACAGGCAATCTTAATCCCTACATTAGTTGTCAACCCAAGGTAAGTCTTTTTATCTCAAGAGTGTCAGCATAGTATATGCAGTGAATCTAGAGATTATCTAATGATGAATCATTGCAATCACTAATGGCTAATCCTTCAATTCAATTCACACAATTCTAGAAAGAACCATCTATGGAAGAAATACTCTCAACACACTCTATAATTCTATGCAACTTGTTCCGAAATCAATTGAAACTGAATACAAATCAGAATTACACTTGGAATTATTCAAATAAACTTAAGTCTAACCTACTCAATCAAGTAAAGAAACTATTACTATTGAACAACACTGTTAATCTATAACAACCCAAATCAACTTGCAATTCCCAATTGAACAACAACAATAATTGAACAACAATCAATAATTGAACAACAATCGGTAATTGAATAGAAAATAGTGATAAAGGATTCCTAAATAGCGAACGATCTATATTTAAATCTATAGAAGTTAATCAGTCTTATCTCCAAGATCTATGATAACATCAATTCAAATGAACAACAATATGCTATTAACACTAATTCACTCATTCCAATCAAAGCGCTACTTAAGTATGTGACATGACTTCACGCTAAATCTAATTGAATTGCAGTGTGAATCAATATCACAAACCTTTACGATAAATGAAGTAGCCAATTACTGAACATTAAATCAATAGCAAAGACTAAATATAAAAGCTATAACACAAGGGAGCAGTAGAACTTCTTGTGACTGGGCCCAAAGTCACCAGAAGCCTCTACTTAATAAGAACTTAGAATATGAAGATGTATCAAACACAACCTTCTTTCATTAATAGCAAGCAACAGCTTATAGAGTCACCGATATAACAACATACATGTTTTCAAAAAGAATAATTACAGATTATCAAAGTCTGAACTATATTTAATTGCCTTTCGGCCCTATATATAACATAAAAGAGTAACTGGATAAAATCAAATCCTCAGGAGCAGGGGATCCTGAGGATTTTTCAATACATAATATGATAATGTGATAAAATAGCATTGTTCGAGCTGATCTCCCACTTCCTTGTTTGCCCAAGATGCTATATCTTTTCCCTTTTATGGCCTCGTGTTGTTCTGTCAACTGAATGTCTTTTTCCTAGTCTGCATCTCTGCACACAAAGATAGCAAAAAATCAGTCTCTTGTACTATACTTTCCTATTCTATCACCAAATGATTTCATCCAACTTTAGCCGATATTTTCCTCATTTTAATCTATAAACAGAGATAATCATATAAATATGAATGGTAAATGAAGCATTTTACGAAGATAAATCATACATTTTTCCTGTCCCAACACCATGTCCAAGGGATCTCTTGGTAGATAGCCAAACCATGTCCCAAACGGTGAGCTCTGTGTAGATGAATGTGTTGCTTGATTGTATGCATGTTTCACATAAGGAAGTTGTTCATCTCACAAGTTGGGATGTGTTCCATAATAGCCTCGTAACAAGTGTACCACAATGTGGTTGATGACCTCTTTCTGTCCATGGGTCTGTAGATGAAATGTCGTACTTCTTTTCAGCTTGGTGTCCATCATTCTCCACAAGCTGGTCCAAAAATCTCCAAGAAAGTGAGAGTCTTGATTTGACACAATAGATGTGGGAAACCCAACATGGACCCAAACATGCTGAAAGAAAAGATAAGAAGTCTGCTCAGCAGTGATCTACTTTTTGCAAGGCATTAAAATACACATTTTACTAAATGATCCATGACAACATACAAATAGTCGTGACCTTTCCTAGACATAGGCAATCCTCCAACAAAATACATGGACACACTTTCCCATGGTCGACTTGAAATATGGAGTGGTGTGCAGAGCCCAAGTTTTCTATTAGAGGGCTTTGAAACAAAGAACAACACACAACCCTTTACAAAGCGAGTCACAATGTTTTTCATATGAAGCCAGAAACAAAACCTTTGTAAATGACAAAGTTTTTTCAACCCCAAAATGACCAAACACCAGAGAGGTATGAGCCTCTCGGATTACATGAACCCTTTCATCAATGGGTATGCACAATTTGCCAAAGTGGTAAAATAGATTTCTCTGCAAGTGATAATTGTCCACCTGCGATCAACAAGTTAGTTTTGCATAAACCTCTTTAAAATCATCATCGTTAGCATATTATTTAGCATAACTTTCTAACGATAAAGAAAATTTTTGAAAATCTACAGATGCAGAAATAGGAGAGCGAGAAAGCATATCTGCTACTTTATTGTTGGCACATTTCTTGTATCTTATTACCAAATGGAACTGTTGGAGGAATCCCATCCATCTGAAGTGACGGGCTTGTTGAAGCTTGGTCTATGACTGAAGGTACTGTAAGGGCTAATGATCCGTATAGATGATGTTCTCCTTGACGATCAGGTAGTGTTTCTAGTTCTTTACACTCTGAACCAAGGCGTACAACTCCCTGTCATACGTGGGATAATTCGCAACAGCCTGGGAGAAAGTCTCTGAATTGTAACATATAGGCTTTCTTTGCTGCATCAATACAGTGCCCATGGCATATCCACTGGCATCTATTTCAATCTCAAGAGGTTGTTGGAGGTATAGTAAGTCTAGCACTGGTGTTGTGCTGATCTTCTCTTTCAGTGTATCAAATATTTCTACTACTTTCCTCCCCACTGAAAGTCCTGCTTCACACTAGTTAATGCATGGAAGGGGGCTGCGATAACAAAGAAGTTCGCAATGAACCTTCTCCAATACTATACCTGTTTAGTCAATTTAGTTTCCTAAATTTATTTGCATAAATTATCAACCGAGGCTCGTAAGTTGATGAAGTGTAGTGCACTATATGTGCTAGTTAACCCTTCTTACTTCCTTGTTTTGTATTTTTATATTGTTTTGTTTTGGGGCTTTCCTTGATTTCTAATGATGTACAGTCTAAATTATGAGAAACTGAGTCTAAATTTCCTAAAGGTGAACTAATCAAAATCTAAGTTAAAGGAAGAAAAAACTGAGTATCTATCCTATCCTGCCATTTAATCCTAAGTCAAAATTAAAAGGTGAATTTGTAAGGCAAATTGAAATAATTACAGAGAATAAAAACTAACTAAAGCACTTTTAGTTGTCCAAGACTCCAATTTTGAAAGATAACTTTCTTGAGATGGCAAACAAGCAACCTACTGTACTCTATAGTTTAGAGAACTAAACCAATATAGTATTGAAATGGTGACCAAAAACATTTATCCACACAGTGCATTGGCAATCTAAACTAGGAAATAAATAACAAAGGAAACAAATAGTAAGTAAACTAATCAAAAGTGCATCCTTGTTACTTTTCCACTTGACCTTGTTAAAACAAAACAAGTTTCATTTATGAAATAGATAAGAGAAATAAGACTGCATCATCGAATTCTAACATTATGCTACTAAACAGAATTAAATAAAACAACTACAAGAAATCAATCTAAACTACAAATACTGTAAAAAGTAAATAATGAAGTTGAACTGAACAGTAAACAAAATAATAAAAGAAACACCTCCTTCAGTGCACGGGCCCTCTACAACTAATTGAGTTGAGCTACTAACTATCTAAAGATACTCTTACAAATGATCACTTGGTCAAACAAGACTTCATATTATTAATAGGAAAATAAGTTCCAAAATTACAAAGATGTAAGTTTGAGCTTAATACATATAAAAATTTGAACTCCTTCTCAGTTCTTTACAACTGATATTTAAAGAAACATTCCTAACTGTCTTTTGAGAAAATTTAGCTATAGGTGGTTTCCACGTATTACAACAGATCTGTGTAAAGGGTTGATCAGCTACAGGTGACTTTAAATCAGCAAGATGGTTGCATGAACTGTTATCATCGGTGGCTGGTTCGAGTTATTTCTACAACAAAACTATCGGATTTATTAATTAGCCACGAAGAGTGGACAGAGAGTCCTATTGCTCTCGGGTTTCTTCATTTGACTCCACCTTTGACAATGGTCTTGAGCTAGCTTTTTTGTCGATCTGGGCTAGATGACTAGGATATGATCCATGTCGTGACCATTCCAAAGATGCCCATGTGGCCAATTTCCTCATTTGACACCTGTAACCTGCTCAACCATGGAAGTGTCTACGGAACACACAGTTAGATGCAAAATGGGCTACGTTCCATAGCTAATTTTCAAAAACTTATTTCAAATAGAAAAAACATAAAAGTATAACTTGTCAATCATTTCATGTCTTCCTTGAAACAAAATCTATCATTTATTAGTGATGGGGATCTGTCTTTCATGGAAAACAAGAGAAAGAACTGAGAAAAGTTGTCAAAGAAAGAGAAATTGTAAGGTCCAACATACCCCCACTACAAAATCATTGCATGTCCCCATGCAATTTTGCCAAAACTGTGAACTCTTCTTTCCTATTGCATCTACTCAGATACCTCTACCAGTACATCTAACTTTCCTCTCTTGCTCCTCTTTGAAGTGACTGCCATCCTGGGTTTCTTCATGAGAAGTTTGTATTTAAGGTTGATCACTGTTTTGTTCAAGTTTCTATTCTTCCTCTTCAACTTCCTATTCTTCTTGTACCATAGACCTAGGTGTAGTATTGTATTATCATGAATGGCTTTATCAAATTTTCTTTGTTCCTTCAGGGTTTCATTTTCTTTCTTGATATGCCTCTTCAATATCTCCAACTCATAGATTTCCTTTTTGAGAGAGTCAGTCAAAGGTTCTTGTAGATTGATAGGTTTTTCTGGATTGGCTGAGGATCCTGGATCCATTGAGGCACTTTTATTTTCCAGTGATTCTATGTAATCATAAATTTTTTGTTGTACTAGGACTATACCTAGGGATCCTCTACTGGGGCTACCTTCAAAATACTTTTTACACAGTAATTTGTCATTGTCTCCCTGTCAGTCTTCCTGCTGTGTCATGGGACCCAATTAATCATGCTCATGCTCTCTAATGTTGCTCAAATGACCCACTTTACCAAATTTCCTCTATCATCGTGACTGTTGTAAAAATAAACGCGCTGATGAGCACTCCAAAATAGACCTCATGCGCTGCCAGCGCAGAAGCACGCGTGATTCCCGCGCTGGTCGAATTTCATGTGATAGCGCATCTGTTATTTATATCTGATCGTGCTGATGTAAATTTCTTTGTTATTCAGTAGCAATGTCAGTGCTCCAGTGCAGTTATGTACCCGCGATTATCCAGTTTGGGCGAGTTTGTTCTAACAGCCGGCCTTCCAGATGACTCCAGACCTGGTTGTTGGCCTTGTAAATGTCGCCCTCCCTTCTCTGGCATGTCTGTTTCGTCATTTGAGCCACCTTCCTTGGAGATAATCTCATCCTCACACCATTCATGGGGACTCCTTCTCCTATTTAAACCTCCACCATTGCCATGAGCTGCTAGTTTTGGAATTGATTGTGTTTAGAGCATTGCTGATAGTGTAAGCTTGATAGGCAGCTGGTGTGATAAGTGTGGGATTGCTAGAGTGCTAAAGGAATGTTGTGAAGTGTTTCCATCTTGTGTAAACTTGTGTGAGAGAGAGTTTTGTCTTGGGATATCTACGTTCAAAGGTGAATGCTTGAGGGACTTGCTGGCTGGACCCAACCAAAGGAGGATCTGACGTCAGAACTTGGTTGTATTCTCTTTTGTTTTATCAATAATAATAGACGACTATCATTATGGTTCCACTCATGTGTCTTTATTATGATGTTTGAGTTGTATCTTTTCTGATTGGTACATAGTTGCATTTCCCGGATTTTATTCTTGTATTTATCTTATTCTTTGCATGTGCAGGTGTCTGTTCACGGAGATCGTGAGGATTGTGACCAGCTGAAGCGAAAGAATGGAAGCGACAACCCTTCTACGAATATAAGCGTTGGATTCGAGGTAGGCTCTCATCTTGGCCTTTATTTTGCAATTAGGAACCTGCGGGTTAGCGTTGTTTGATTGTTGCTAGACCTCAGTTAGGCTAGTGGGATCGCCTTTGTCCGTAGAGGGGATTTACCTACACAACAATTTGGTGACTCCGCTGGGGAGTTTTACCTTGTTGTTTGATTTGTAAGCTTTAGACGGAGCCTGAAGCATGGCCAGTTAGCCTTCGAAATGCTATTGCTCTGCATTAGTGAAGTAGATCAAAGCCATATCAGTCAATCTCCGGTTTGGTTTACAAATTGGACAGCTTGGAGCTAGCTTTTGTCCTTCTCTTGTTCATTTTTCCTTGAGTTTGATTTTTGCTCTCTTTTCAAAGTTTTGGGATTAGTTCTCTGCTTTTGGGTTTCCTAGTTCGGTCTGGGAAGTGCCTTGATTGTTTAAAGAGTGATTGCCTTGGTTTGGGAGTTTTTGGCTTGATTGTGGTCATTTTTTGGCTTCATCGTGGTTTATTATAAAACAGTCACGCTGCCATCGCATAGCCCTTTCTGTGACTTCCTGATCATCGCGTTAATACACAAAACAGTCGCGACGGTTCTGAAAATCGAACCATTGCGGTTAAGTCGTGTACTTCCGTGCTGACATCACATTGTTGCTACACATAGTTTTTTATCAGCGCATTGTTGTTGTTTTCCACCCACGCTGATTCCTGTAGGATTGAATTTCTTCAATTCTACCTCCTGAGCCTATTGGTCTTGCTATCCCCTGCTGTTTTCACTTGATTTATGACTTGATTTTCATTGTCTAAAGATTGAAGCACTTTCTTGTGAGTCTTGTTGAAGCGAATCTTGCTTTTTGCTTTGTGACCTAGTTTTATTGTTCCAAGTTTGTTGGATCAGCTTTGCTTGGTTACTCATTTGCAAAGGTTCGTTTACTGCTTTCTATTGGTTTGATTGAGCCTTCCGCTTTGCTTGCTTTTGCTTGGTTGTTTAAGTGATCGTTGTTGAACCAATCTTGACATTGTTTCGATTTCTTTTCACTACCCGGGCACGGATCACAGTTGTTTGGGGTCAACCGGTTTTTTCCACATTTGTCTGTTATTATTTCTCAAAAAACTCTTTAGTGCATTTTGCCATTATTGAAAAAGAAAATCTCTTTTGCTTCGAGATGGTTAATGAAAGTTAGGACTTTTCATTTTGATTAGTGGATTAGTAATCTTAAAGAAAAGTTTAGTGATTTCCATTAGCTGCATTAGGGAAATTCTTTGTTGTTTGTGATCATTTCGTTTGTGTGAAAGCCCTCTTACTCTCTTGTAATTAGCATTCATCAAATGGAATGACGTATTTTGGCATATAGAGTGCATTTAAGGATTTTGAGAAATTACATACGGTAGGACCTGAAAACCGAAATGTAACTCAATATCAACTTTAAAATAAATCGAATGAACTTAAAAATGCATTGGAACATAACGCTCACATTCTAGAGGTCTAGGCTAGAGACGTGCTCCGGCGTCGTTAAACCTAGTCACTTTTGTTCT
>APFE030193491.1:0-33530 GCA_000404065.3 Pinus taeda
TTTCCTTAATTATAGCACAGTTTACTATTTTTAGCAGTTTTTCGGGTCCTAAACTTCTGAAGCCGTTTTGAGGCCCTAAACGACGTTTTTTTGGGAAATCTACCGCAGTGGTTTTTTTGTCTGAAAATCATCTTTTTCTTCATAGTCCTCGGAGAGATCTTTCCAACAGGCTATCATGCACGTCAAACAGAGATAATACGACCAATTCGCGACCTCGGGAAGTTGATGTACCAACTTACCCAAAAACGGGGCCCACAATTTGACGTTTCATCTTCTAGGGTTAGGTTTTGGAATGTGAAGGGTTTTCCATTGTTTCTCAACAATAAATAGGCCTTTGAGCCTCATTGTAACATAGTTCAGAGGCATGTAGCCACACATATCTTCTCAGAGATAAGTTACCATCGCGCTAGCTGGTTTATTTCTATTTCCGGTTGTAAGCATATTTCAGTATTTTCCATTAATGAAATGAAGTATTATTTCCGCTGCATCTTTGTGGATATGGTTATCTCTGTATTTTATTGCGTTCCTGCTTAAATCCGGATCAGCCACACCCTTTAAGGTACAAGTTAATTTTGAAATCCCCATATTCGAGGGTCAGATAGACACAGATGTCGTAGATTAATGATTAAATCTGCTAGAGGGTTATTTTTCTGTTCATGAATTTTCAACTCGGGAAAATATTATTTTCGCTCCTCTCAAAGTAGCCCCCCATGTCAAGGAATGGTGGGAAACCTACTGCGAGCAAAATGATGAAAATATCGGCTCACTATTTTCAACCTCACCCACCTGGAATTCATTTCGGGATGCCATTAAGGAACAGTACTACCATGTTGGAAGCTATGAGGATCAATACATTAAGTGGACCACGCTGCGGCAGGGAAGGAACCAAGACGTGCCAGAGTTTACCAGTGCCGGAGTTTACCAATATTTTCATACCCTTCGCACAAAGTTGGGTATCAGGGATTTGGAGCAGCATTTGATACTAAAATACCGTGGCTACCTGCACAAGTACATTTAGGAAGAAATAGAATTCCTAAACATCTCCTCGCTTAGCACAGCATATTGATATAGAGTCAAGGTCGAGCAAAAGTTTAAACAAAAGAAGTGAGACTTTGGATTTACGAATCCGAAGCAACGGAAAGGTGCCCCTAAACCATAGAACAAAGTACAAAGCCAAGGCAGGGTAGCCCAAGACAACCCGCCAAAGCTGCAAGCAAAGAACAACGTCACGAAGCCGAAAAAGACACGGGAAAATGGCGTGAGTTCCATAAGAGCTCCACTCACAACACAAGTGAGTGTCAGGCCACGCAGTCACTGGTGGCTGAGCTAAAGGTTTCAGAATCAGATGCATGTTCTGACTCTGATTCAGAACTCAACAAGGGGAATGACAAAGGGAAGCAGATTATCGATGCGGAGCCCAACACCACTGTTGCCACCATGAAGGTATAGAAGGAGGAACCTGAAGATCCAGAGGAGGAGGAGCATCTCTTCCACTCCCAAATGTGGGTAAAGGGATCCCCGCTATAGTTCATTATCGATAGCAGGAGCCAAAAGAACCTCATTTCGCCAAAGGTCATGAAGCGGTTGGGCCTACCAACCACAGCACATCCACAACCATACACCATTGGGTGGCTTCACCAAGGACGAGATCTTCGCGTGAGCCAGCAGTGTCACCTTCCATACAACATCAAGCCCTTCACGAATGAGGTATTGTGTGACATTGCTCCCTTGAAGTTTGTGATGTATTACTAGGACAACCATACTTGTGGAAGCGACATGCTGTGTATGAATCAAGGCCCCGTGCTGTTATTATTACATTGGGAAATAAGCTATACAGGATACCAGAGGTAGCACCACCTACCGCCATCTCTCTGATTACTCCAAAACAATGCAGTAAAATCATTTCCAAAACCAGGAAATTTATTTTCTGATATGCCCTCAAGGAAAGAAGAAGAAGGTGGCCACAACCTCTAGATAGGGCCCCTTCGCACGACAAATACAAATGGACAAGGTTGTGGAGGAGTACGAGGACATCTTCATCTCCCTCACAGGGGTTCCTCTACACTGTCAGGTCAAGCACTCCATCGATCTGACCCCAGGTGCACTGCTACCCAATGGACCAATCTATCGGCGCTCCATTATGGAGAACGATGAAATCAAGAGGCAGATTCAGGAGCTGCTGTAGAAAAGTCACATTCATCCGAATTCATCGCCTTGTGGGAGCCCAATCGTGTTGGTACAGAAGAAGGATGGGACTTGGAGACTCTATATTGACTATCGGGAGCTAAACAAGATCACTGTCCGTAATAGGTACCTGATCCCACGGATCGATGACCTCCTAGACCAACTATAGGGGGCAAAATATTTCAGTAAGACTGATCTGAAGTCAGGATATCACCAGGTACCAATCGAACCCTCTGATGTATGGAAGACTGCCTTCAAAGCCAAGGAGGGCCTTTTCGAATGGTGGTTATGCCTTTCGGATTGATGAATGCTCCTGCAACCTTCATGAGCCTAATGTATGACATCTTGTGGCCATTCACCAACTCATTTGTAGTGGTATACTTGGATGAGATTCTGATCTTCAGCCAAAGTTGGGAAGAGCACCTCCACCACATCCGATAGGTTCTCCAAACACTTCGGCAACACAGGCTATGTGCCAATTTGGAGAAATGTATTTTTGGCATGACCCAGGTTTAGTATCTGGGATACATTATTGATGAACAGGGGGTGCATGTGGATCCAGCCAAAATCCAAGTCATTCGGGATTGGCCATATCCAACCACTTTGATAGAGCTTCGTAGCTTTCTAGGTCTTGCCAACTTCTACCGCAGGTTCGTGTTGGGGTTTTCTCATATCACTTGGCCCTTGAGTCAAGTCACCAAGGGAGGAGTGAAAGAAAAATTCTTTTGGTCTGAATCTCGATAGAAGGTATTCACAGAGTTGAAAGATCGCCTCTGCATGGCACCAGTACTAGCGTTACCAAATTTGCAACAACCATTTGAGGTCGAGACAGATGCCTCAGACTATGCTATTTGGAAGTCCTTACTCAACACGGGCATCTAGTGGCATATCACAGTGAGACACTTTCAGACACAGTCCGGAAGTATCCCACTTATGACAAAGAGATGTATTCCACTGTGCAGGCCTACCGACAATGGAAGAATTACATTTTGGGGAAGGAGACGGTCATCCACATAGACCACCGACCTCTGAAATTCATACGAACCCAAGGGAAATTGAGAATTATCACCATCAGAAGTGGCCTACATACCTGCAACAGTTCCATTTGAATATCAAGTATAAGAAGGGCAGTACCAATAATGTTGCAGATTGCCTTAGTCGACCACCGATCATGGCATTAACCACTGTGCTCAACTCTTGTGGGCACGAGACTTCTGATTGGGCACTTCTCTACAAAAGCGACCCAGAATTTGGTCACACATACCAGACACTCTTGGAGGGTCGGCATGTTCCAAATTTTCACCTCCAGGATGCCCTGTTATGCCATCTGGGTCACCTTTGTGTTCCTTCAAGCGAGCGTGCCAAGATGATTTGGGAAGCACACTACAGTCGGGTTGTTGGGCATTTTGGGGTCGAGAAAATGGTGGCAGTACTGGAAAAGCATTTCTGTTGGCCGAATCTTCGATAGGATGTTGGGAAGTACATCAGATCATGTACTGCCTGTGCCATTGCCAACCGACCATCAAGAAGTAAGGCCTCTATACCCCACTGCCTACCCCTAGTCGACCTTGGGAATCCATCTCCATGGATTATATGTCAGGCCTTCCTTCCACTAAGCATGGAAATGACTGTGTTTTTTTGGTCATCGACAGGTTTTCAAAGATGGCCATTATGGCAGCCTACAAGAAGAATATCACAGCAAAAGCCACTGCTAAACTCTTCTTTGAATGAGTGTGGGTGCACTTTGGGATCCCACAGTCTACCATCTCAAATCGGGATAGTTGGTTCCTCAGTACATTTTGGTCTAGTCTCTGGTCAATGCTGGACACCAAACTCACTGAGTCCACAGCCTTCCATCCTCAAACTAATGGCCAGATAGAGGTTGTCAACAGGATGATTTTATACATTCTACGCATGTACAACTCAAAGCATCCACGCACATGGGACGAGAACCTCCCCTATGTTCAGCACAGCTACAACCAAGTTCTTCACAGCTTGACTGGCCAAAACCCTTTTGAAGTGGGCTTGGGATTCCAGCCACTATGCCCCATTGATGTGGCCATGCCACTTGTAGCTACTCACATAGATTCGGCTCATGTCCAGTCCGAAACAGACAAGGTAACCAGCTTCATTGAGCACATCCAACATATTCACCAGTAGGTCCATGACATTCTGGAGAAATCAAATGCCAAGCACAAGCAGCGACATGATCGACATCGGGTGCCACACAAGTTTGAGGTGGACAACAAAGTATGGTTACATTTGCAAAAGGAATGCCTCACTGGAGCCTATCGGAAACTGAGACCACTCTGATATGGTCCTTACACCATTAATAAGGCTATGGGAGACAATGCATTTGAGCTTAGCATTCCCCCATTCCTTGGCCTGCACCCAGTGTTCAATGTAGACCGCCTTCGGCCATACTTTCCACCACTACTAGACACATCCGACATTACAGAACTGCTCACACCCACATAATTAAATCCAGATTGCATGGAACAAGCTACAACTAATCAGATCATGGACACACAGATCAAGAACACTTGCCAATAGAATATCCAATTGTATCGAGTTGTCAAAGCAGGCCAACTCCACCAGGGAAAGTGGCTCACCAGGGACCAAGTTCAGTAGAAGTTTCCTCATCTCATGGAGGAACTCAACGCAATGGGGACCATTGCTTCCTAAGGGGGGAGGAATGATCCAAGTGGAAATTGGTGGCCACCTGCCAAGTCCACTTGGATCCCCACCATTGTTTCTCTTAGCATTTTCAGTTTCCTTAATTGTAGCACAACTTACTATTTTTAGCAGTTTTTCAGGTCCTGAACTTCAGAGCCGTTTTAAGGCCCTAAATGACATTTTTTGGGAAAACTACGAGCAACATGGATCCATGGACTGATGTTTCTCTTCCCAAAGTTGTAGTTCTCGGATAGATCTTTCTAACAATATATTGTGCATGTCAAACATAGATTATATGCCAAAGTTACGACCTCGGGAATTTGATGTCCCAATTTACCCAAACAGGGCCCATAATTTGGTGTTTCATCTTCTAGGGTTAGGTTTTTGGATGTTTATGGTTTTCCATTGTTTCTCAACAATAAATAGGCCTTCGAGCCTCATTGTAAGACAGTTCAGAGGCATGTAGCTGCCACATCTCTTCTCAGAGATAGGCTACCATCACCCTAACTGGTTTATTTCCATTACTATTTCTAAGCATATTTCAGTATTTTACATTAATGAAATGAAGTATTATTTCCACTACATATCTGTGTTTATGGTTATCTCTGTAATTTGTTGCATTCCTGTTTAAATATGGATCAAGGATTGCATGATAACTCAAAGCTAATGGTAAAAAATACAATCTAAAGAGCGTGATAACATTCAAACCATGGGTACTATGTTTCAATGTTTAGCTCACTGTAACTACCTCACGATCCCACTTCTGAACACCATGGAACATTACTTTGTGGGTTGTGAGACCATTTCAACAAGAATGCACAAAATGTATGCATACATTACAACAACTAAGGCTTCAATGCTTAGATTCTTAATGTAATTTGATGGAATAAAAACAAACTTCTTGAAATAAACAACACACAGGAATGAAATTACAATTAACAACAATTTATAAGAAGACAATGATTTTCTTCAACACTGGGCTTCGATTTAGTTCAAAAATACATCAACTTATAGTCTCATTGGTCATTCAATTTCTTCATTCACATAGAATCAAACACTTTCCTATTCACACAGATGGAAAGCACAACAATTGTAACCTACATAAATGTAAGTTCATACAGGAAAAAAACGAGCCCTCTCTTATCCATTTTTTTTTCCTTCCAAGCATTCGTGCTCTTTAAAAAAACTAACATGGGAAAACCAAGGGTCACAAGAGATGAATTTTTTCATATTCTCCACAAAACAAAGGAACTAAAAATCATATTTACAACAAAAAATATCTCCTCCAATTAAGCATTCAAAACTCCTCCTAAATTAAACATTCAAAATTTCTAAACAAAGACTTTCCCCCCAGCTTTACCATGTGACCATCCCATCACATTGGAAAGATTTTTTCCGTTCTTCACCAAGTTTTGTGCTCCATCTATGCACCTGCATCAAACACTTATCTTTCTAGGAAAATACTACTCCAACTAGTTGTAAATAAAGGAAATTCCTCTTAGATCTAGGCTATCTATCACACTTAATATTTATACAATAAAGGCCACCCTTAATATGAGGCTCTGAATCCATAATAATGAAGTTTTAAGGCTTATCTCTAAGTCCTCTTAGTTATCCCATAACCCATAAAGTTTCACAAGCAAGGAACCCTTCTATAGCTATCTTAATTAACCAACACACTTCCCCCTCAACTTGCAACACACCAAGAATGGGATCCCCTTCTCTACCAAACAGTCCTTCATGCTTATCCCAATTCCCTTATAGTGCACTATCATATTCTATCTAGAGAATCTCTATATCCCTCCCACCAAAAAAAAAAAAAAATCTTAGTTTTCACCATATCTTCCTCTACCTCAACCTTCAACCTTATCACCTACAAGGTTATGAAAATCATATGGATGTAAATTGTTGAGAAATTCCTTACAAAAACATTATGACCATTTCCATAACCACAATAAATCAACAAGATAATCCTATATGGAAGTACATTATAGAGAACTAAAGAATAATCCATTTCCCATCCTTCCATTCCATATCATAGCAATAATTCCCTCCATAATACTTGCTTGTGTGAATTGACAAGATTATATTTTAATACCAATCTCTTACCATTTGTCTTTATATAAATCCCACATTTAATATTTAATCCTAAAGCTTACAATAATAGAAAATGGGGATAAATTTTAAATGTTTTATAATCGAAGGTTAAGGATTTTAGGTTATTTCACTAGCTAAGATCTTCCCCGCTTAGCGCTCTTAAGCTTCCAATGAGCTCCTCTTACTTTCCCCACTTACAGAATCATAACACCCATATTTATTTTTAATCCTCCTTCATTTGCAACAATCAGGGTGCTCATATTATAATTGAATGTAGAATTACAATTTACATATTGTCTTGGCTTACAACCATATCTTTATTACATTTACATTCATACTTTGTAATAAAATTGAGGTATTACACACACTGCCTTTATCACACCATAATTTTTTCAACACATTGAATATCACAGTGCACTAAAAATGATTGAAAGCACCAATTTGGTGTAGTTTTTATTTATGTGCACACCATCATCGCTTGATGTTGTTACTAATGATGCATTGTGTGCCTAGTCTTAATGGAAGCAACACATATGGTGCATCTGTACATTCATTAATGCACTAGATAACATATAAAATTTAGCACATGCTACACTTAGAAATTTCTACTCTATTATGAATCCCTTCAAGTACCACTAATTGGTGTGGCCTATATAGGCACTAACATTTGTTGTTGGTTGAAACCTAGGTTTGCATTGGAAGCAAAATTTCAAAAAAAATGTAAAATTGATTTAAATTATAAACAAATGAGAATGTTGTTTAACGAATAATAATAAGTTTACATAGTCTCTCCTTTGTCGAGGAGGCGTGGTTTCCATACAGTAAATAAAAACTTGAAAACTTGGTAAAGTTTGAAAAAATCCAAATAAAAAACAAATTAGTCACGACATAGAAGATATGGGGAAATGCAATAATTTAGTGAAACTAGATAGTAAGATGCTCATAAGGGACAAGGATCAATGATGGTTATACGTGTCTGAAGCATAGAATGAAGGTTGAAATGACAATTTCGTTTGGAATTTTATTTATTTTACAATACTAGAGATATGTGGGTGTCGTGCTTTCTAAATCTCAAAGCACTTGTCTCATGAACCAACCTTATTATTTACTTATGTAAAACCCTACAAATATATGAGTCTATGTTTACTTATGGGATTCAAATGGATGTATGTTCTTTCCCCTCTATGTAACCAAGAAGAGAGAGAGTTAGAGATCAAAGGTCTTTGATGATGCTCTTAATTATTCCCTTTCAATATAATGAGAGGGTTAGTCCTTCTTTATGATTGATTCTCTTGATGTTTCCAAGATGATCGATTTATATTTCTACCCTAGAGTATCCTTCTTCGTGTTTCCCTTTCTTGATGTAGTCACCTTAGCTCTGATACCATGTTGAGAAATCTAGGGGGAAGTAAGTGTAGGTGATTTCTCTTACTTCGATCACTGCTTGTGATGTATTTTTACTTTACTTAGTTAACTTCTTCTTTACTTTATTATTATTAGTTTTCTCTATCATCAAACAACTACCAAATCATAAAGAATAATGAGACAATAGGACACAAGATATAGGCGATCAGCGAGGGCCAAAACCTATCCAACTGAAAGGAAAACCCACCAGAATCCTTCTCTTATAGAAATTCAATTGACAAATTCCAAGATGTATGACCCTTGAACAAGACCCTCCAAGACCAAGTCATCATTCCTTCTTGATGGTATTTCCTTACATAGCTTCCAGCAACAAACTTTGACCTTGTAACAACTTCTCCAGCAATTTCAACCGCAGAAATATTTTGTGTAACTTTGACCTAGCAGCTTCACAACTTCAACCTTAATGCAACTTCAACAAATTTGACCTAACAAATTCACAAATTCGATATAGAGGTAGCTTCACAACTTCGACCTTGCATCTTCACAACTTTGATGCAACTTTAGAATTTCGTCTAGCCCAGAAACTGTAGAAACCTGACGAAAGAGAGAGAGATAGAGGCCCAAAAACTTCGATCTTGATATTCTTCTTCTTCTTCATTCTTTTCCAACTTCTATCTTGAGGAGATTGAAATTTCTTGGGCGAGTGTGCAAATGAGGTCAAATTCATTCTTATTTATAGGCTTATGAGGGGTACAAATTTCAATCTTGAGGCTAACTTGTCCCTTCATGTAGGTTGACTTGATCTTTGTGCCATGACGAGGTCTTGGAGGGTATTTTGACTCAATATTTTTTTCTTTACAATATGTATCATGCCCAAATGGGTCTTCAATACATGAAAATGACTCAATTTACTTTGTGACAAACCTATAAGGACTCAATGGGTGCTTGGCCTAAAAATAAATTTCCCTTGAGCATGAAACCCATGCCTCAAGAACACAAATAATAAATTTATTTTTCTCTTTTCATTAGATACATAAAATCACGATTACATATGCCATTATGAAGACCGAACCTAGTTACATATTTCAACATAGTGGGCCATCTGCAACAAACAATCCAAATTAGTACATGATTATAGCAAAACAACAAATCATTAATTGTAATATACAAAATTGCAAAATTCACAAATTATTACAATTGTTAATTTAATCAAACAGGGCTAATGTTTTTCTTTTTGTTATGTTAAATAGGTTACAAGGTCAATATACCAATTAGGCCTACGATTAATTTATTAGACCAACTTTTAAAACCTAAACAACTTGTTTAGTTAGTTTATGAAAGTCATCATTTGCTCATGATAGATCCCATCCAGTCCAAGTGTTGAACCTGGATGCTCTGATACCGCCTATAACTAACCCACCCCACCTACCCTAGTGAAATGGGTTGTGACTAATAATCCAATTCTTCTTCTACATTCAAAATAATAAGAATACTATTATATTTTACATTATTTGTTTTTTCTTCCTTCATCCATTTTAATGAGGTTTGATATTAATTAACTAATATTTCCAACTCTTCCTTAGAGTCTCCCAACCTTGACCCATATATATATATATATATATACTAACATAACCATATGCCAATTTTTCATTGGCTTATTATATACTTTGTTGCACCTATGCAATAGTCTCCATGCCTTAAATCTATTCCCTAATTCCTATCCAAATGTTAGCTTGCTCTGGAGGCCCCGCTCACATAAAAGGCGTTGAGGTTTCGAGCGGATCCCCACACATTCAAACAGTGGATCCTTCGTATGCTTATTCAGACAGGGTGACATGCGTGAGATTTATGAGGGGTGGTCACCCTCCATAATGGGTGGTGAGCGTAAATCATCGATCACTAGATCAATGGATCACTATCATTCCGGTGGTCAAGCCCATTTCCCAAATCTGCCATAGGCACCCACCAAAAGTAAGTTCTAGATTATAGTGAAGCCTTTAGTGGGTGCATAACAACAAAATGGGGCCCATTCTTCCAACCTCCTCCCTATACCGACCCACCACGTCACCCCCGTCTCATTGTCTTGATGCTCTCTCAACTCCTCTTTCATGCACCTTTGGGACATGTGGGCTAGTGTGACATACCTCTGCTTACCCCTACTTCTAGTTGTTCCATGAGTTACAACACCTCTTAATCTCGCATGAACTCACCCCAACACACTGTCCTGGTGACTCCTTCAACTACTCCTTTTTAATCGACTAGTGTAGGTCCCTTCAGGACACCTCATCCTAGTCCTAGCCTCTCGACAATGCCTTCTGCCCACACATCTTGCACCTCTGGGGTAGGGACCATCGGGACACATCATCTTGACCCTAACACCACGACGCTCCTCTATCATGCATCTCTTGGGCTTTTGGGGTGACCCTCCGGGATACGTGAGTTAGTGGGCCACACCTCCACATGGCCCTTTCTCCCAATTGGTTCACAACGTGGCACTACCATGGCATCTCATGCTGACTCACCCAGCTCCCTTCTTTGTGTGCTCTCGTGACCATCCCTGGTTGGATTCTACAACTAAGTCGTTCAGTGGCCCTCCTCCTAACCAATAGTGGAGTCGCCGGCCTTGCATGTTTTCCAATGCACCCTAACTTACGTCACCCTGCTTGCTCTTAGTGTTGTCGATCAAAAGTTCCAGGATATGGCATCCAGGTCATGTCATCCCTCCTTTCTCCTAATCACGATAAGGAGGAAATATTGATAGCCAATCCATGGCTTCCGCAGCTAGGTCTTCTATTAGACCTATCATATAATCTTATACAATTAAAGCATAAAGCTTAGGCCTCGCCTAACCTCACTGCAACACCACCCCATGCATAACTTCTACATTATAGCATGGTTCCATTTATGGCCTCGCTACGATGGTTCTATGAATGTTTGGACCTACACCAACATTTCTCCATGGCCACCATTGTTTTCTAAGGCACCTATTGATGCTATCCTCCTAAGCTTATGGCATAGTGACTCCTTACGATTCCACATGGTTCACATGCCACCACAAAGGCCACAAGAAGATTGGCATTCATATAAGGAGTGAGGAAATCCTTCTGCAAGTTCAAATGGAAGTGTGTTCCTCACAGAAATGCATATAAGGGTTATGTTTCTAGCCCTCAAGGGTTCCTTGTATAGGGATAGGGAATACCAGGCATGCCTACAGTGGTGATGTTTCAGGCACACTCTGCTAATAAATTGTATTGAACTCCTAAAGGGCCTTCATTTCTCCTTCCACATGCCTGGGAACACCCAATGGTTCCTAATGCCCTAATAGGTGAAACTGCACCTATCCAAGGTCTCAGAGGAAGGTCACCGCAACACCACCCCATGCATAACTTCTCCATTTGAGTATGGTTCCATTTATGGTCTGGCTACAGTGGTTCTATGAATGTCTCGACTTGCACCAACATTTCTCCTTGATCACCATGGTTTTCTAAGGAACCTACTAATGTTATCCTCCTAAGCTTATGGCAGAGCAACTACTTCTGAGTCCACGGAGTTCACTTGCCACCACAAAGGCCACAAGAAGATTGGCATTCCTAGAAGGAGTGAGGAAATACTTCTACGAGTTCAAATGCAAGTGTGTGCCTCGCGAACATGCATATAAGGGTTATGTTTCTAGCCCTCAACGATTCCTTGTATAGGGACAGGGAATACCATGCATGCCTACTTTGGTGATGTTTCAGGCACCCTCTACCAATAAATTGTATTTAACTCCTGAAGGGCCTTCACCTCTCCTTCCACACTCCAAGGAATACCCAATCATTCTTAATATCCTAACAGGTGAAACTGCAGCTATCCAAGGTCTCAGAGTAATTTGGCTATTAGTTATGACACATTAACCTTTCCTTCTAGACAAGATACTCCACCTTGAACACCATGGCTACTATTAACCATCCAGGAAATAATTAGCCACATCCTCTCAAATTCGATATGTTACTCATAATGCACATAGGTCCTTTGGACCAAACCCAGGTCAATGATTAGTGTAGCCCATGTGGTGCAAGTAAATTCTCAATGCGGACACAAACAACTCCTCTAGCTTGAGAGAGAAGGTCTAGTCACAAACAAACAATCTATGGAAAACTTCCTTAAGCTAGAATCAAATAAGAGGGCCTACCTCTTAGAATTCCATTCCGCTTGGTGATGATCCTACTTCCTCACTCCAGCTACTTTCCATTTCCTTCCTTCGAATACCTGAAACAAGCAAACAGACAACAATAACAAACATGATATCATACAAATTGCATTCAACCTACTTAATAGGTCAAGGAACATTAAGCCATCAACTGTAAGATAACTCTTCAATGTAGGAAATCAATCAATAGTTGTATTCATATTTCAAAAAGATATTACAACCAATGCCTTGGCATTGCTGGTCTTCTCTAATGTATCCGGTTTCCCACACTGCTTCTAGCAACTCATGGATATCCCCAACAATGGAAGTTTTAAGGCATCTCCCATTTAGTCTCAAACCAAACTAAACACACTATCCTCCCTCAACCATCAACTAGAGGGCTACAAGTTATAGATGTCTTGCTGATTATTCAAGCTCGAAAAATACCAAGACTGAAACTAGTGAAGCTTGTAAAAGGAGGGATTTATATAGCTTGGATAGAGGGGAGATGGTTCCTCTTATCATGGGAGAAGGCTTTATCTCTCGAGTTGGTTCCATCCTAATAGGGGAAAGGAGCCTAAACTAACTTCCTTGGCTCCATCTAGCCCCACCATTTACCATACTTTTGCTACGAATCTTTTAGACCTCGAAGCTTCGACTCCATATTTAAAAAACTTCTAAAATGAGGATCGGTGTGACTGAGAAAAGGCTCAGTAGTGTCATACAACGCTAGACCTAATTTTAATCTCTGCAAATCAGCACAAGGAGGAAACTAGTCATTAGCGCCATGTAAACTAGGGTAAAAGGAAGATTATTGGGAAATGATGCAAAGCGGAATTATTCTGCTCTTGAAGAGGGACATACTGGGAGTTTCTTCATGATGGGAAAGTATGTAGGGTTCACTATAGAGGTCCTCCAATATTGTGGAATGGGGAGTACAGGGACAGTGACAAAATGTTGTGTAACAAATGCCCCCCTAAATCGTGAAGGAGAGGGGTGAAATGCTTAACAAGTAGATGCAGGGAACTAGAGTCCATCGTCAAAAAACCTGCAAGCAAGCACATATACATATACATCACTGAAAACTCTGATAAATGATACATGAATTGTGGTATGGATGCAACCATCCAGAGAATGATCATGTAAATGGATCCAAGGCATGGGTGCATCCATCCAATAGAGAGGATCATAACAAAACCAATGTATGGTCACAACCATCCAATAATGAGAAGGATCACATATAATAACTCATGGTATGGTTGCAACCATCCATCTGAAAGAGACATGTATATCATCATCATTATGTCACATCGCCTTGCAACCTAGACTTGTGTAATCTGAGCCCAGGGTCTTGCGCTCCAACACAACGCGATCAAATTACAAATCCTAACATGTGAATGAATGTGTTGAAGACAAACATGCTATAAAGTTGCTTGATTACCGATCAATGATGTGAACCATTAACAAGTGTGAGAGGAACCACCAATAATGACAATGACTCTCAAGGTACTAGCAGCACAGTTCACGGAATGTGAATAAAGGAACCAAAGTCGAACACCCATGAAATCACTCGATCGAAAGCCAATGATGTGAACTTATCGTCAAGTGCGAAGAACTTGCCATTAGGGCATGCAAGATCTAAGGTAACGGAAGGGAGTCTCTTGGCTAGCTTCTTGGATAATGATCTGAAGTCAACAGGAAGCAACCGTGTCGAAGGAGGGCCCTGATGTATCCCACATCATCGACATGAGACAAAGGGATGCAATGATTTCAGATGATAAAGAGAATCAGGAGTAAGTGTAACTGTAGAGAGGCTAACTCTTGAACATATCAGCGACACAGCTCCGGAGTTTGGCAGCTTTTGGATCCATGAGATCGGTGGTCATGATGACGTGGAAAATATAAAATGTAAGGAAAAATTGAATGGCCCAACCCAGGGAGGTCAATGATGAAAAGGAGGATATCCAAGCCCAACACAAAGCAGAAAGTGTCATGTTCAAGAGTGAGCTGCTGACACAATTGATAGAATTTCCAATTTTCCCCCACCATTTCTGGTAGGTACCCCAATTATTTTTTATCACAAGATTGAAGGGGATAGCATGTGCTTGCATGTAAGTTCATCCTTCAGACGAATCCGACCTAGAAATTTCAATGAGCCCTAGGAAGGAGAATCTCATGTCTGTCATGGTGACGAATCCAATGTCATTTAATGTTTTAACGAGTCCGACAAAGGTGTAACTCGGTATATTTTTCATTCTTAGAGAGTTTGAAAAAGACACAGAAAAGAAAACTTCACATGGTCCCTTTTCGTACATTTGTGTCTCTCGAGCCCGAAAAGGTAGAAAATGATACTTGAGAGAACTGCTTGACCATTTCAGTCAAGAAGTACCATTTTTTTAAATAGTTTATCCCATTCCGAAAAAGGGGTAAATGTGTACTGGGTAAACTATGTTTCATAGCCTTTAATGAGTTCAAAACGACAAGAGCTCGACAATATTTTCGTGTTTGAAGAGTCAGAAAAGAGCTTGAAAACAAAGCCCCCATTTTTATTCTCTTTTATGAGTCAAAAAGGGAAAAATACTCGGCGATCTTTTCATTTGAGTTTTACAAGACGAGAAAAGAGCTTAAACGTGACTCCAGTACCATCATTAGTAATCCCTCATCTATTACTGCACAAAAGGTAAATGCATTATCCAATTTCTGAGGAAAAATAGGTTAAAGATACTTTAAGAACCCTAATGTTTTTATGAAAACTGAATAAAAGCAGGAAAAAGTAATTAATTTTCACCATTTTACCATTTTACCTTGTGTGGAGAACTTTTCACCCATTTGTGCCCTAGCTTTTTAGGAGCAGATTGCGCAAGATCCAAGAGGCCATTCGATGATCCTTCAATTGAAGGTAAGAGCCAAGACCTTTAGCTTCATTTTAATGCTCATTTTTCCTATTTTAATTTTTTTTTTGGATTTATTAAGGAGGTTCTAGAAAAAAATGCCCTCAGTCGACATGATTTCTGGGCATGGAATCACGCCGATCGGGGGTTATTAATGTTGTCAAGTGCACCGTCGGTGTTACTATTTTTAAAATAGTCGCGTCAGTACCATGAACACAAAATTTCCAAGTTTTTTCCCAATTTCTCTGATTTGATCCAAATTTCTCTAGCTAAGGATGATTATTGACTTGATTTTATGGTTTTTGTAGGAAAAACATCGTGAAAAATAGTTTATTGGAAGGAACACGAGCATGAGGACATTGATTCACAAGCAATGGCAGGCCCAAACTGCTTGAATTCACTGAGGAACTATGGGCTCCTCAAAGTTTTCCTCACACCACGTCTATGGACTCAACCCGAATTGCTACGGTATTTGATCAATCTTTGGGATGTCAATCGGGGAGTTTTTATGATCTGGGACAAAGAACTAGAGTTGGAAACTTCCGATGTTTATTTCATCACAAGACTTTTCTGAAGAGGGGAACCAATCAATCTGTATGGATCCAAGCCTATTGGGGCAAGTGTGAACATGTTTCTCACTGAAAACTGTCCAGTAGCACTAAAATCAAACAGCGGCAAGATAGAGATCATGAGTGTTCAGGATCTTATGCTGAAAGTGTTGTTGTTGACCACCAATAGAGTGTCTAGGGCTCAAGCATAGCATGATTCTAACAAGTTGTTGTTTCAATATGCTATCGACTGTACGGTGCCGACTATATTCAACTGGGCGGAAGCCATGAACGTAAACATGAAGCGCCAACTATCAAAAGCTAAGGTGGGAAACCTGAAGCAGTTCCACTACGATTCCATTCTAGTGACCTTCTTTTTGGAGCGAGTCCCGCTATTTTACTACCATCTTGCTCAGGTGGAACTACCATTGCCACGAGACCCACGGATGGTCCATTGGAGTGCATTGATGCCTAGGATTATCAGGGGCCAATACATGTCATATAAGCCTGCCTTCTTCTCATGGCTACGGTGACAGCTGATTGTAGTAGAAGATTGGCCCTATAGCGGGACCGACTTCCGTGGTGACTCAGATATGTCGATCCCAGAGGGAGAGGATTATGACAATGGAGATAAAAACAAACAATTTTATTTTTTATTTATTATTTTTTTTGAAATACGTGCATTCATGACATTCGATTTTGTAAATGCAGATCACCTTGCTGGGATGTCCCCGATTTCCAGGCGCGTTTCTCAGTAGTTCGATATCATTCCTTATCAGGAAGGAAGTGATAATGAGGAGGAGATCATGCGGAACCTCGAGGGATTGACCCACGGTATCCCAGAGTATGCCAAGTTTGGTGACATCCCACACCAGTACCAGAGGCACATAGTGGGGGTATCAGACTAGATCCGTCGACTACTGAATCGTGTATTAGGAGCATTTACGTGCTACCATGAGTACCATGCTGATTAGTTCATAGGTCTAGCATGCTACATTTTTTAGGCTTGCGAGCCACGATTGTATAAGGCCTGTGAGTCACAGATGTATTTGAACACACATATTATTTTTTTGGGGTTTTGATGTCTGAAAAAAATTATCGACATATATATAATATATATATATATATTATATATATATATCTATATATATATATATATATATATATTATATATTATCGACATATATATATATATATATATATATATGCTATATTTCCTTGCTTACTATGGTACAAATGTTTTGTTTTTTATTTTTACATGTTTCGCAAATGTCTATCCAACACATAATTAGCTAATGCATCTTTCAACGTATTCATATGCGTGGGAATACGATGATATGTAATGTAATCAAAATTTCTGTCCAACAAACGAATACATAGTTACATTCTCAATATTTGAGGGTTTATGATGGAATATTGTCCGTTGAGTTGAAGAACAACAAGTTGTGAATCAAGGTTGACAACCAATTTCCGAATGTCAAGAGAAATAGTTTCTGACAACAATTAGATAATTGCATTGTACTCAGCAATGTTATTAGTTGTTTGACCTAAAAAAAACCTTGAAGATCAACAAACTCACCATGGGGGTCATAAATGGCCCATGTTGCGGATGATAGATTCTAGGTAATATGGCAAGCACCATCAGCAAAACAGATGTGAGGAGACGCAAACATCTGCAAAGCAAGTAAAAACATAATACGCAGGAAAGCCGCTTGAAAAACAACACACCAAACAACACTGCACAAAAATGAATAAAACACTATTGTACAAAAGTAGCCATGCAAGATTACCTAGGCATATTACTTTTTGAGATAAAGCCCATTACAAGGCTTGTGTGAGGGATTTCCCTCATAGTCAATTAGCTCATAAGCCCCTTTCTGTAACACATGTTTAATAATGTAGGGCCCATGCCAGATAGGTTCAAACTTGCTTGCCCCTAGCTTATCATTAGCCTGATCATACAGAAGAACCAAATCACCCTCAAAAAAAGCTTGAGCAGAGACAAACTGATCAAAATGGGACTTGACCCGCTTTTTCTGTGCTTTGATAACCAAAGCAACAAGACAACGAGTCTCATCCAGTAGTTCTAAATATAAGAGTCACTCTTTCTGAGGTGAAGTCTCGGGGAGAATTTCGACAACCATCTTGAGTGAGGGAATTTTGCACTCAATCAGTAAAGTTGCTTCTAGACCGTAGACTAGCTGGAATGGTGTGAATCTAATTGCATCCTTGGTCGAGGTTCAGTAAGCCCACGAAGCTGAAAAGAGCATGAGATGCCAATTTGACTTGTGCATCCTAATGGTGCGTTGAAGCATCGTAACCAAGACTTTGTTCACAACTTCCACTTGGCCATTAGCCTGAGGGTAATATAGGGTTGAGCCATTGTGGTGCAAGCCCAACGTAGAAGTTAGCTCAGCCATCATGTAATCTTGAAAATGGTAGCCATGGTCGATGACAATGGCCTGAAGCACTCCAAACCTGGAAATAACATGATTGAATAGAAATTGAGCCGTTGTTTTACCATCCGCGGAGTATGTAGGCATCACTTCATCCCATTTGGTGAAATAATCCACAACAAAGATAATATAAAATATGCCCCTCGGATGAGGGTTACATGTAATATAGTTGATGCCCCATTTAGCAAAAGGACCAATGGTAATAACAGGGTGTAGGTGAGCGGGTGGGGCGCACATTTTTCGCTGATAAATTTGGCACTCATGGCACTTGCAAATAGCAAGGATGCAATCCTTGAAGATGGAGGGCCAAAAATAACCAACGCGAAGGATTTTTTTAGCAGTAGCATATCTAAACAGGTGATCGCCACATGCACCAAAATGGCAGTCATTCAAGACTCTCTCAGCCTCCTCGAGAGTGAGACAGTGGTGAAGCATTGAATCGACACCGATGCGGTTTAAAGTATCTCCAATGATACAGTAAGGTTGGGATTGATGGTGAATGCATCGACGATCATCCTTGGTCAATGCAAGCCGAAAGGTGGATGTCTAGAGATACATGATGATATCACCATACTAGGGGTCAAGAGTGCCAATCGAGAAAAGAGTCTTTTCCAAGAGCTTCTCATCAGCACCAGGAGGAAGGTCTTGTCTGAGAGCTTCTCATCAGCACCAACAGGAAGAGAAGTAGAGGGAAGGGAGCAAATCAACTCATCGAAGACCAATGATTTCTTATATTTGGCAGTAGTGAACAACAAATCGAATTCCAGGAGGATGACAATCCACTTTGAATACATGCCCCCCAGCAACTGATGATTCAGGATATAGGTCATGGGGTTGCATTCGGAAGTCACAATGGTAGTGCGGTAGAGAATGTAATGACGAAAGTGTTGAATAGCCTGTACGGTATCCAAATCCAACTTTTAGACATGAGCATAATGTGTCTCGGTGTCGAGGAGGTTGCGACTGAGGTAGAAAATAACATGTTCATTGCCTTCATAATTGTCTTATACCAACACCATAGCGATGGTACTAGAGGCTAAATCTAGATAAAGGGAGTAATCGCGATGATAGTTCGAAGGGTGCAACAAAGGAGAATTTATGAGGACATCTTTTAGGTCATCAAAAGACTTTTGGGTAGCCTCATCCCAAATAAATTGGGTTCCTTTCTTGAGCAACCAGGTGAACCCTGAAGCTAGCTCAGCATAGTTCAGTATGAAATGATGAAGGAAATTTGCTTTTCCCTGCAAAATCTGTAGTTGATGCAATGAAGATGGAGGGGGTAACTTAACAATGGCCTAGACTTTAAGAGGATCAAGGAAAATGCCTTATTTCTAAATGATAAAGTCGAGGAGTAGTCTAATTCAATGTAGAAGACACATTTATGCAGATTCAGTTGAATGTTGTAGTGTCTATAGCGATGAAAAAATTGCCGGAGATGATCAGGATGATCATGGCTTTTACGAGAATGAGCAGGGGAATCATCAAGTAAGGCTGAACGATGTTTCGAATGTCGTGGAATGCATAAGACATCACTCTCTAAAATGTATTCCCAACATTCTTAAGGCTAAAAGGGAGCTTTTTATATTTGAAGGTTCCCCACGGACAGATAAAGGTTTTCTTATCTGGATTAGCCAGCGCAATGTTTATCTGGTTGTAACAAGAAAAACTGTCCATAAAGGAAAAGAATTCACTCCTTGCACATTCATCAATGATCTGGTCAATGAAGGGAGTGGGGTAATTATCCTTTGGATAGGCACGATTGAGATCTCAGTAATCGACGCAAACGCGAACAGTGCCTTATTTCTTTGTCACTGGTACAATATTCAACACCCAATCTATAAGAGGGATTGGATAAATAAATCCATCTTTCAGAAGTTTTTCAACTTCACCCTTAATGGAAGCCGCTTTTCTAGGGTGCACTGGGAGAAGTTGTTGGCAAATGGGCTTTGCAAGAGGGTAAGTTGGAATCTCATGCACGACTATACTTGGGTCAATGTTGGGCATTTCTTCATATGACCACGCAAAAACATCCCAGAACTCTTGGAACAGATGAGTATAGAGCTTGATCTCATCTGGAGAACAAGTTACCCCAATATGGACATTTTCAATGACACCAGGCTTGACAAAAATATCAAGTGGCATCGTTTGGGTAATGTTACCCATGTTCCCTTCCGACCAAACTTCATAATTCATGATTAGCATTTGAAGTGGTAGGGTCGGGAACTGAGAAGAGAACTTCTCGAGACAAGTAGACATGAACATCGGGCCAAGCAAGAATGAGGAATGATGATGAGTGTCGTTCCAAGGTACTTCCTCCAGAGACATTACTTCCATGATACTCTCGTTAGAAAGAAAAGTCTCGGCTAAGGGATTGGGAGATTCTGAAGAACCAAGCCACAGGGATTGAGATATGCATCAAGATATGTCACGAAACAGGATGATCGGATGGTACCAAAGGTGAAGCCAAAACAATCTCCACATAATTAATTTTGGTAGGGATTAACAACATAACCTTGCCTCATGTATCAACAAGATCTAGTGATGGAATGACCCAAGGATCAGACTTGACCGAGATCATGTTGACAGAGGCAACATGAGGAGGTGGGAGCAAAAAAATACCCATCAAGGTAGGGTCCTTAAAGAGTCCTAACCCCACACTCTCATAAGGAGCACAAGTGTGCTTTACATAAGGAACATTGCCATCCGAGGAGGAAGAGGCAAAGAAGGAAAATTGGTCAACTATGACTATCTTCCCTTGATGAGGAAAATGAATCACATGGAAAAGGGATGAGGCTACAACATGCATGGCATGGTTCCAACTATGTCCGAGTAGAATATTATAGTTAATATTAACATCAACGATTTGTACTTTGATGTGCACTGTCTTTCCCTCCAAAGTAATGGAAAGGTTGGGAAGGACACCGAATGGTTATGAATCGTGCTTGTCAAAAGCTTCCAAAGTGTTAGGGGACTAGTTCAGAGTAGGAGAACCAATTTCCTTCCAACAAGTGACATAGATGATGCAGGTAGAAGCACCTTCATCGATGATGGTCCTATGAATGGTTTTCTCATTTATGATTACCTGAATGAGAAAGGCAATCTGATGAGGTAAACGTGGAATGTGGTTTTCTAGGTCAAAATAAATGAGATTAGAGTTAGTTTGATCAATACCCCTAATAGCTGACAGTAATTATTTCCGCTGAGAAGGACAACTTTGAAGGACCTCAAGAGCTGACATAGTTGATGGTGCTTGAGCCAAATCTTCAACAATATTATAATGTTGAGCGGCTCGAGCATTTGGATTGTACAAAGACTTCCATAGCACACCTTAAGAAGGTGGTCGAACAATGGAATCAGGATTAGGTCGCTCTATATGGAGAGGACCAGAACTAGACAGGGCAGAAGAAGAAGGGGTACCTTCTTTCTCTTTCATTATTGTTGGGGTAGGAGTTTGATAATATTTTGACCTAGTAGCCACGTTAATCGGTGTATTCATCATGAACACTTTTGCACCTGAGGAAGTGAATGACTGAGCTTGGTCTACCATTTGGGTCTGCTAGGACGGAAAGGACTCTTTCGAGACAACTGGGGTCCCTTTGAGAAAACGACTAACTTCAGATCATTTGGGAAAATCCTTAGT
The DNA here is from genome assembly GCA_000404065.3 of Pinus taeda. Lineage (NCBI taxonomy): Eukaryota > Viridiplantae > Streptophyta > Pinopsida > Pinales > Pinaceae > Pinus > Pinus taeda. Next base: position 22,026 of record APFE030193491.1, read on the forward strand.
ATAGTGATCCTCCTCACAGATGAGGCATTGATATTTGGGCTTCCGTTGGGAAGCATCACCAACAGATGACTTAGGAGGGCCTTTTTTTGGGGCATTGGCTTTACCCTTGCCTTTGCCTTTCTTCTTACCTTTAGAGGATTTGTCTGCTGCGGTGGAATGGACAATGTGAACCTCCGAGGTTTTACTAGGACTTGATGAATTGCGAGAGGAATCATTGGAAGCAGTGTTGGAGACCGACTTCTATTTGGAAGAAGATTTTGTAAGGGTCTGAGTCACTGAACCAATTACTCCATCAAAAAGAGGTGTGGCCAAAGACTTAGATGTCTTCATATCAGATGATGGTCTGGGCGCATCAGGTAAAATATCATATGATGTGCCTGATTGTGAATAGACAAGGTTTAGATACTGGGCACTCACGATTTCTTGTTCCTCAGTGACGCATTCACCCATAGTAATGTCCTCAACAATTCTGTTAATGAATGAATTGGTGAACCACTCAGTCAACAATTGATCAATAATCTCAAACTTAATCAAGCGGCGCCTACATCTCCATTCATGGATGTGATCGAAGATGTGGGTTGCAGTGTCTTGCTTGAGTGATGTTAGCAGATGGGTGTCAGTTTCATAGCGAACCGAAAACTGGAAATGTGTGAGAAAGGCCATGGCGAGATTTTTAAAGTCATGATAGGTATTTTGAGGTAGCTCGATATACCACTTGGATGCAGCACCTGTAAGAGTTCGTTGGAAAAGCTGAAGATGAATGGAATCATCAACGTAGGAATTCGAGGAGAAATAAAGGTGATATTTCATCACATGGGCTTGTGGATCCTCTTTCACTTCTCCTTCGAACATCAGACAATTGCTAGAGATCTTGGATGGAACAGGAGACCAGTATGGCGAATGAAGAATCAGATAACTCGTGAGCCTAGACACATCTAGCAATTCCAGTGTAGCCAATAATGGAAATTGGGTATTGAAAGGCATTTGAGGTCGATAAGCAGACCCAACTGGAGGGATCCATCCTTGCTAGTAATGATTCTATCCCCATAGTTGAGGGTTTTGTCCATGCGGCATTTGATTTTTCCCCCACTTGTAGGTTACCTTGCTTGTAGGGATAATTCTGACCTTGAAATCCTTGAAATTGTCCAGCCATAAGCTACTGATAAGCAACATACGGGTTAAAAGGTTGTTGAGCCTACTAGCCTTGGACATATGGATTTTGTACCTAATGTCCCTGAGCATAAGAATTTTGGACATGCTGCCCTTGGACAAAACGGTTTTGGACCTGCTACCCTTGGATGTAAGGATTTTGCACCTGTTGCCCTTGGGCATAAAGATTTTGCACCTGTTGCCCTTGGACAAAAGGATGTTGAACCTATTTCCCTTGGACAAAAGGATGTTGAACCTGTTTCCCTGGACATAAGGATTTTGCGTCTGCTGCTGTAGGACTTGACCCTGACCTTGCCCTTTCAAAGGTTGACCCTGTTGATATGAGTATAAGGGTTGTTGTTGCCCGAGTTGACCTTGTTGCTGCAAGGGCTGACCTTGCAATTGTAAAGGTTGTCCCTGTGGCTATAGAGGTTGACCTTGCGAAGGCATAAGTTGGGAGGATTATGGCACATACTGCACTTGCAACTACATGGTTTGTTGCAATGGTTGCGAGGGTTGACCCTGCAGTTGTTGTAGTTCTCCTTTTTGCGGCATCATCTGGCCTTGTTGCTGCATGGATGGCTCTTGCTGCAATGAAGGTTTCCCTTGCTACTATAGAATATGTCCTTGCTACTGCAAGGGTACTTAAACAGTTCCTGGAATGGCACCTTGAAAGTTCCCGAACTGTATCTAGCCATATCCACCAGGCATGGGGAACGAACCAGGCTGGACCTAAGGTCCAGGTTGAGGGATGTAAGGTGGGTTAACCATCACTTCTGAACCATATGGAACATAAGGAGGTTGGTATTGAACCTGATCCATATTAGGTTGCTGGTAATGGATGTTACTTGACTGAGACGGACCAACAGGGTTCGGCTATTGGTACTGGATAGTAATCGATCCAGCAGGACCAACAAGGCTTAGAATGGCACCCAAAGAGGTTTGGTTCATTTCAACCACATGAGTTTGTAAGCAACTCACATTGGTTGTACTAAACTTCATAGAAACATTCAGACTTTGACCCCTAGGCGGTGGCAGAGCCTTTCCACTTACTTGAGGGATCGAAGAACTGACAGAGACATGACTCGAGACCATCGATTGAACTGGATGGGTTACATGGACCGATGAAACAAGAGGATTTAGAATGGTGGCTTTCACTAGAACTGAAGAAATTTTAGAATGCACCATCATTTGGGAGGTCAAGTTCTAAATGAACGGACCTGAGGTAGGCATAGTGCAAAATGCCCAAACAGGGTTGTGATATAGTGATGAGGTAGTAGGTGTACCTGAAACTAACTGAGATAAAGTCACGTAATTATGCAGTAACTCAGGATGAACTCTGGTCGAAATGCTTCCCATGTAAGGGAAACCTTCAGGAAGGAAATTATATTCCTGCTCCTCGAATGTGCATGGAGTGGAAACCTCCAAGTGACTTGGAGAGGAGACTAGGATTTCACCTTTTGATTCCATTGGTGAAAACAGGCAACGACGGACTACTGAAGATGTTCGAGGGGATAATTCCAAGGGAAGGCCCGACTGATCATATGGACTATACGGATGCTACAGTGATACTACAACAGGATCAAACAAAGGATTCAGAGGACAAACAACTAGTCCAAGCTGACCTTCAAAAGTCAATGGACTCTCAGGAGTCTGGATAGGATTATCCAGAGATTTTAGGCGAATTTCATAAAGTGACCCAGTATCTGAGGGAGGGGGAGGACGAGATGATAAAGGTTGAATTCTCAGAACAATTCCAATTTCAACACCTTGGTCCTCAAGTGACTGTGGTAATTCAGGAAAAGGCTCCTCAGATGATATTTTAGATAGAGGAGAGGAAGAGGAACTAGGTGAACCTAATGGTTCAGCCACGATGATTTTGTCTCAATTAACTAGAAGAGAGAGATTGATTCCAAGGCTTTAAAATGTATTTAAAGGTGTACTCACGATGTGGTCTAGAAAAAGACTATCGGGAATGTTATATGATCGTGGGAAACATTTTTTTAAGACGCAAAAACAAATTGGTGCTCTTTCATGTTTTAAGATTTGAGAAAGAAGGAAAGGTGACTCTATCACTTTCAGTTTGAAACAAGCTCGAAAGGACAAGTGCTTGAATGATCTTTTATATTTAGAGAGTCAAAAAGATCAAAATGACTACTCAAGATGATCTCGGCAAAAAGGATTACCAAGTAATCGTGAACTGCATAATACCTCCCGGCAAACCAAGAAGTACGGGCAGACAATCTCCCCGAATACTGTATTCGGTGTATCATGTTTACAAGGTGGCAAATTCATCTTCCTATGGATAAAGGATTTCAACCTAGAGGACTCTCCCTTTATATACGCGATGGTACGGGGAACACAAGTCTGTACTAGCGTTGTCTATTGCCAAAGTGAATGACAACTACTAGGTTTAAAGACGTCAGAACATGTCTCTAGCCTAGACCTTGTAAATGTGATCGTCAGGTTTCAAATGTGCCTTAGGTTAATGGAACACATTTTAGAGTTTATCTTGAAATTATGTCTCGATTTTCAGGCCTTATCGATGTGACTCGAAAAACTCCTATATGCAGCTAAATGACACAAGAACCTTTCAATTCGATGAATTGTTTACACTAATGAGAGTAGAAAACACAATCAATGCAACAAATAAGCAATTGAAAGCAAAATGACCTTTTCACTGCTTCAATTTTTTTAAAACAAAATGATGGAAAACTCTTTCCAATTCCTATCTTTCATATCAAACACACTTCAAGTAGTCCTTTCACTAGTAAAGAGAATTCATTTATTTTCCAATACAAATGACGATGCAACTCTAGTCTTCAATGATGCTAACTAATGTAGCATATTGATTAAGAAACTAGAATTATGCATTTTTCAATGAAATGAGAAAACAAATATTTCACAAACACTTCAATGAAAAAATTTCCAAACAATCGATCTCAAGCAAATGGAAAGCACAAAAGAGAATTCCTTCCAAACTAATGATGCAAAGACTCAACCAAAAACAAGATGAGCAATGTGATCTATGCTCGAAAAGAGACGCTCAATCAATAAACAAAACTTTTCAAACTTGTTAAATTGAAATCAAAGCAACAAAAGGACTAATAAACGAATTGCAAGGAGCAACTTAACTATGAACTTGACTTGATGAGCACACAAACATGTGAATGAACGACGACCTAGATGCCCTAGGGTTGCAGACCATCCAAGTAGTTAAGAAACCAAGTGAAGAAAAGTAAAAAAAAACAAGCATATAAACCAAGCTAATGAAGCTTTTGAGTTAGGGAGAACACAGTCAAAACAAGCTAAGAGACAAAAATCAGAAGGGCAAGACACATTGGTTATGATCCAGGGGAAACCCTGATCTTCACCTACAGGAATCAATGCAACTACCAAACTGACAACAAGCACCAGAAGGGGGTTGGCACGATTTTTTTTTAGCAACTCACGCTGATCAACGTGACTGTCCTAAAAATAAATGCATTGACCGAGGATTCAAAGGAAAAAATAGAAATTTTAAAAGACTAAAACCAGACTTGCCACTGTAAATTTTAGACTCAGAGCAATAAACTAGGCAAAGCATAGAACATTAAAGGGAAATGGTGATACTATAAAATTTCACACAAACCCATAAAATGACAATCAATCAAATAGAAGGATTGGCTCCCGAGCAGAGTTGCCAATTTGTGGTGCAGCTAAATTCTCAGTGCAGACACAAACAATTCCTCTAGCTCGAGAGAGCGGGTCTAGCCACAAACAAACAATCTATGGAAAACTTCCTTAAGCTAGAATCGAATAAGAGGACCTACCTCTTATAACGCCATTCCTCTTGGTGATGATCCTGCTACCTCACTCCAGCTACTTTTTGTTTCCTTCCTTCGAATACCTGAAATAAGCAAACAAACAACAACAACAAATGCGATAGCATACAAATTGCATTCAGCCTACTTAACAAGTCAAGGAACATTAAGCCATCAAATGTAAGATAACACTTCAATGTAGGAAATCAATCAATAGTTGTATTCATATAAGTTCAGAAAGAGATTACAACCAATGCCTTGACGTTGCTGGTCTCCTCCAACATATTCGGGTTCCCACACTTCTGCTAGCATCTCATGGATAGCCCCAACAATGGAAGTTTTAAGGCCTCTTCACTTTAGTCTCAAACCAAGCCAAACACACTATTCTCCCTCAAACATCAACTAGAGAGCTACAGGTTATAGATGTATTTCTGATTATTCAATATCCAAAAATACCAAAACTGAAACTAGTGAAACTTGTAAAAGGAGGAGTTTATATAGCTTGGATAGAGGGGAGATGGCTCCTCTTATCATGGGACAAGGATTTATCTCTTGGGTTGGTTCCATCCTAATAGGGGAAAGGAGCCCAAACTAACTTCCTTGGCTCCATCCAGTCCAACCATTTACCAAACTTCCGTTACGAAGCTTCGACTCCATATTTAAAAAACTCGCCAAAAGAGGATCAACGTGAATGAGAAAAGGCTTAGCAGCACCGTACTGCATTAGTATTGGTTTTAATATCTGCAAATCAGCGCGAGGAGGAAACTGGTCATTAGTGTTGGTCTTGTAAACTGGGGTAAAAGGAATATTCTTGGGAAATGATGTAAAGGGGATTTATTCTACTCATGAAGAGGGACATATTGGGAGTTTCTTCATGATGGGAAAGCATGTAGGGTTCACTGTAGAGGTCCTCCAATATTGTGGAATGGGGAGTACAGGGACAGTGACAAAATGTTGTGTAACATCCCCATACTAGGGAATTTCTCTTAGCAGACTAAAGAGCCCCTTATGTAAGAACCCACGTTATTAAAGTTAAGAGAGGAGGTAATCCTCGACATCAACAAAATGCCTCATTTAAAACTATAATATGGGATTGTAACCATTATATAAACACATACCCTGTCAAATAGGATGTATTCAATGTAATCATTCTAGATTAATAAAAGATATTTTGTGTCAATTGTTGGCATGCTCTAGTTCAGATCCTCATGGATCATTCAATACTCTTATGCATTACACAATATGTTATTTATTATGTGATATTGACAACACAGTCAAACATTTCACACAACACAATGTTTCAATCTAGAAATGAAACCACATGTTCAACACATTGAAATGCACCAGTTTAATCTAGAAATATAAACACACATTCATTAGCCTTGCAAATGCATAAGAACATGTATCTTGGAATTTTTTGTGAAACTAATTTTGGGAAAAGGACTCTCCACCCAACCATAGACAATTGTAGCCAATCTCACTTGCAGGTAACACCCCCGAGCCAGATTCGAGAGACTAAGGGGCTCACTGAAAGGATTGAAACACCAACTTCTAGCTGAAATAGGGATTCCAGAGGACCTCCTTCCTCCACCCACAAGATTCTCAACAGTCAATAGTACACAAGGGAATCCAAAGGCCAGTTGTCTCCACCCTCCAGCTACTCAATGTTAGCTAATTAACACATGCAAGGAATCCAAAGACTTTCCTCTTCCACCCAAAAAAAACAGGGAATATAGGGGATTCTTCTGCACCCAAGTAGACATAGGGAATCCAGAGGCCAATTTCCTCCACTCAAGAGTGTCAAGGGAGTCCAGAGAAGAAAGTATCCACCCTAAAAACAATGGTTCCACCCACTCTGGGGAATCCAGAACTCACTATAAAATCATAACAAAAAATTCTTTAGAGGTCCTCCCTCTAGGAATCGAAGGGAACAATCCTCCACCCACACCATCAAGGTGTAGGTTCTAAACCCATATAGAAATTCCCTGCATACGAATTCTAAAACATAGAAAATAAACAATGTGATAGCATAACACATAAAACACATATACACAGAGACTTTCCCCTAGACCCCAAAACTAAGACTACCAGCTTGATTTTTCATTATGTTCCTTTCAATGTTATAATACATATTTATACATGCCGAAGCATCCAATACCATGGACCGAAAAGCATCGCGTCCAAAAAACATGTGCGAAACTCATGAACAAAACCATAGGTGGGTCCACCCAACATAACATAGGTTCCAAAACCAAAATTTTCAGTGGTGCTGCCTCAGACCCCATAAAGTGGGGTTACCTGCACTCCTCAAACCCCCTGTGACCCCCCCGCTATGTAATCAATGCAACAAAAGGGGGGCTCCGCCCCCCCTCTAACCCCCTGGTTAACTACGTGGGCTAGTCGCGGAAAGAATATAACACAACCCAAGATTCTCCACTTGTTGTTTTCTATCCACAGGGGGCCACAAGAGAGCTTAGTCATTTATCCAGCCCTACAACACCTATTGTTTCTCTACACCAAGAGAACTTCTCACAGCTCATAGATTTTTTCAATGCATCTACAGTATTCTTCAAAGTGTCCACCTTTACCAGTAACACCTTTTTGTCTTCTATCATATCCCTCACAAAGTGATACTAAACATCAATATGCTTTGTCTTTGAATGATATGCAGGGTTCTTGCCAGAAAATTGCACTTTGGCTGTCACAGTCTATCCTTATAGCTCCCTGTACTAACCACATACTTGAACACAATCTCTGCAACCAAACTGCTTCCTTGCTTGCATGAGTGGCTGCCATGTATGCTGCCTCTATAGTTGATAGTGCCACTATAGATTGGCTCTTACTTATCCAACTGACTGCATCAACAAAGCCACAAATATCCAACACTCTATCCAATCCTAGTCTTCCTTGGTAATACAAACCATAATCACTAGTGCCACGCAAATACCTGAAACCCCACTTCGTTGTTGTCCAATGCTCCTTTCCTGGTTTTGACATAAACATGTTCAATACTCCCACTTCATGTGCAATGTCTGGTCTAGTACAGACCATTGCATACATCAGGCTACCGACTGCACTTGCATATGGAACACATGACATGTCCTCTTCCTCTTCTTTTGTGTCTTGGGACACTGTTCAGCAGATAACTTTACACCTACATGAATAGGAACCTCATCCCGTTTACTATCCTGCATATTAAATCTCTGGAATATTGTCTCAACATACTTCCTTGGTTTAACCCAGAGCTCCTCTTTCCTGATCTCTTTTAATTTCCATGCCCAAAATATAGTTTGCAACACCAAGATCTTTCATGTCGAATTTGGAGGGCAATTGGGTCTTCAAATCTTGGATAATTTCTTTGTCATTTCCAACCAGAAACATATCATCTAAATACAAGACCAAATAAATAACACGGTCACCAATTAATTTAAAATACACAGAGTTATCTTCTTTGCTTCTGGTGAAGCCAAGTCCCCGTATAAATGTATCAAATTTATGGTACCACATCCTTGGTGATTGTTTTAATCCATACAAAGACTTCTTTAACTTGCATACCAGTTCTTTCTTACCCATCACCGCAAAGCCTTCAGGTTTCTTCATGTAGATTTCCTCTTCCAGATCCCTGTGAATAAATGTTGTCTTCACATCCATCTGTTCTACCTCAAAATCAAAAGCAACATCAATAGATACAATTAATCTAATAGAGGTTGCCTTGACAACAGGAGAAAAAATATCACCAAGATCAATTCCTGGCACATGGGAATAACTTTTTTCTACCAACCGAGCTTTGTATTTCTCCACCTTTCCTTTTGCATTTGTCTTCTTCTTGAACACCCATTTGCTGCCAATGGGTTTCCTTCCAACTGGAAACTCCACCAGATCCCAAGCCTCATTTTTTGTGCAAATATGCCATTTCATCAACCATGGCCTCTTTCCAGAGTTTTCCATCCTCTGAATCTACTGCTTCATAGTTCTGGGATCATCATTAGCAATAGATAAAGCAAAATTTGAACAGAAATCAGATGGACTATACCTTTCTAGCTACCTTCTTTCTCGAACTGATCTTCTCACACTCGGACTTTGTGGCTCTTCATCTTCTGGTTCCTCCTTTGCTGTAGAGTCTGATTTTTCCTCCTTTAGCTCAAACTCTATCTTCTCAGGTTCCTTTGGTTGGACTTCATGTTTAATAACATCTTTCACCTCTCTGAACATCGCATCTCGGCTGTACACAACCTTCCTTGTTACTGGTTTCCAAAGCTTATAACCCTTTAAACCATCCTTATACCCAATAAAGATGCACTTTTCATATTTACTATCCAACTTTGTTTGTTTATCCTTTGGAACATGTACATATGCATCACATCCAAATACCCTCAGATGTGAAAGAGAGGGTTTCTTACCAGTCCATACCTCTTGTGGAGTTTTATCTTCCAACACTGATGAAGGTGATCTATTGACCAGGTAGCATGTTGTATCCACCGCCTTTGCCAGAATTCTTGTCCTAACCTAGCACCATTGAGCATGCTTCTTTCCCTTTCCATCAATGTCTTGTTCATTCTTTCTGCAACTCCATTTTGCTGAGGTGTATATGGAGTAGTCTTATGCCATGCTATACCACACTTCTTACAAAATTCTTCAAATTCCTTACTAAAAAACTCTCCACTGTTATATGTCCTCGGCACCTTTATCTTCTTCTCTATTTGGTTTTCCACTAGAGCCTTGAATTCTTTAAACCTGTCAAAGACTTCATATTTCCTCTTAAGGAAATATATCCATGTATTCCTTGAGAAGTCATATATAAATGATACATAGTACATAAACTTACCCAGTGATGGAACCTTCACAGGTCCAAATACATCACTATGCACAAGCTCTAATAGATGTGTTGACACCTAATCCGAAACGGATGGGTGAACTGGACAGTCATCCAGAAGATGAACTGATCTGTTTTATTTATGTATATAAATGTATGTTACCTAATGAATAAATCAATCAATTTTCTCTCGCTCAGTCATTCTGGAGTTACCCTGGCCTGACATGGTATCAGAGCATAGGTCCCAGAAATAGTTGTAACTCCTGCCTGAGAGCTGCTCAGTCTCTGACATCCCTGAAATAGCTGAAGACTGCCGCTGCCTGGAGACTGCCGTTGCCTGCAAAAGCCTGGAATTTCAAAGCATTGAAACGCCTTGAATTAGGTAACGTATGACTGTTATGAAGGAATTTTTTTCCGCTGTTATGAAACGCCTTGTTATGAAAACGCCTTGCCTTGACTGTTCTGAGCCGTCGTTGATAAATCCCGAACTGATGCATTCGTTGTCCTCTTATGTGATTACCTTGATCGCCTTTGCCACCGGTGTAACCGTAACCTGCTGTTGAATTGATTCAAAGTGAACAAGCTTGAGTTCATGTGAACAAGCCCAAATGGACTGACTGCGTGGAGTTCGAATGACCCTGGCCTGCTGCGTGGAGTTGGATAGCTGATTTAAGTTTTGTTTGATGCCGTGGATAGCTGATTTAAGTTTTGTTTGATGCCGTGGATAGCTGATTTAAGTTTGATTATGGTCCATAAACTGGTGGTGCTGCCCAGGATAGAACTGTGGACCATTCGCTTGTGATCTAAAACAGTTTTTTGAAATCGATTTTGATGTAAAACAGCCTGTTGAAAGACTGCCGCTGATGTAAAACAGTGTAGAAAGGATTTTTTGTGATGTAAAACAGTTTTTTGAAATCGATTTTGATATAAAACAATTTGTTGAAAGACTGTCGCTGCCTGTTGAAAGACTGCCGCTGATGTAAAACAGTGTAGAAAGGATTTTTGAAATCGATTGTGATGTAAAACAGTTTGTTGAAAGAAAGAAACCGTGGCCTGAGGACGCCCATTTGTAAAACGCATATTGTATTGGTTAAGAGGATTGATGGTTTCATTTTATTTACATTCATGACTACCGTATGAAATCTTGTCGAAATATGGTTAGCCCTCTGATACATATAGCAGAACTGTGAATATTAGTGTTATATATATCTCTGACAACAATATATTACAGTGAAGCGCTCTTTTCCAGTAGCAGAACTTTGAATATTGGGGTTATATATTACAGTGAAGCGCTCTTTTGCAGAGATATATGTAGCAGAATTTAATGATTTTTTCTCCATAGCAAAATCATTTTTTTTAAAAAGCAGCGGAAGTTTTTTTAAGAGTAATTTTTTTTTCATCAGAAGTATATATCAGCAAAAGTTTTTTATATCAGCAGAAGTAACCTTTACAGAATGCATTCAATCATCTCTATGATAAGAATAGTTCTCACTGGCAAGGAGAACTATCCTGACTGGTCCCGAATGGTACAACACACCCTCATTTTCAATGAGCTGTGGAAAGGAGTGTGTGTCGGAGAAGGAGACAGTGACCCAGAAAAGCCTACATCAGACAAAGAGCTCGCCATCTGGAAAAACAAGAACAACAAAGCGTATGCATTAATCGCAGCATCTGTAAATAAGGAGGTGAGTCGCCACATTTCATCATATTCAACTGCCTTTGAAGCTTTACAAAAGCTGA
>APFE030193494.1:0-67424 GCA_000404065.3 Pinus taeda
TCTGGTGAAGTACTCCTCGGTTTTTGGCAGATTTCCTTTCCATGTACTTGCTTAATATATTTCGGCCATCATGTACCCCTTCTGACCTCATATATTAGGGGGCATCTGTTATAGCTCCAATTCTAACTATTATGGTTTGTGATGCCGCACTCATGGCCTAGGGCAACCCCTCCTTCCAGACCTGGTCCAAAATCTAAAAAATAGTGTTTTATTCCCTATACGCGACATTGCCCTGAGTTAAACGCGTGTATACGCGGGCTCATATATACCCAACCCGCGTATATGTATTAAAACACTTAAAAAAATATAAAACTCCTTATTTTCGGGCGGAGATCGCGGGTTTTACCTGCTGATCACCTATTAGTGCCCGTGGTCTCAACTATTCCCAACCAATTCCTAACTAAAAAACTACTTTGGAATTGGTATAAAAAGACACCAAAGGGAAGGCCTAAGGGAGGAGAGAAGAGAGAGAAAGGTTATTATACTGAGATTTCCCCTGATCAGGTCTGAAGACCCTTGTGCCTTCTGCACTTCCCCCATTTTGTATAGGAAACCCTTGTTTCCTTGTGATTTGATGTTCATCCCTTAGTTATGACATCTTGGGGTGAGTATTGGAAGGAGACCTACTAGTGGCTTGAGGCGGGACAGATCCAGAAGGAGGCTGAGCTTTGAGCCTGCAGAAGTGGTTCAGGTGATATTGCTCTTTTTTGTACTATTCTATTTGTCTAATAAAGAAACACGTCTTGTTCCCGATATGCTTCTTTCTTTATGTTAATGATGTTCATGTTTGAATTTCATGTGTGAATGGATGTCTAAAATTTTATAACTAACTCCTTTCTTGTATAACATAAAGATGATTTCCACATAAATCTTTGTCCATATACTGCTGCATTCTTTGGAATTGTTGGTTTTGCAGGGCAAAGGAGCGGAAGGGACGTGAAGAAGGGTTTGGACCCTTGAGGAACTACCCAAACGTAGGACCTGAGGTACGTCCTTCTCACCTTAGAAATAGCTTTTTCTAGCATAATGGTTGTGTGTGTGCATGTTTCTTGATGTAGACAACTTTTAATCTGCTAGGGTTCCACCCAAGAGCCTTAGGGGATAAAATCCTGCAATAGTGTCCAGGTATATTTTCTTTCTACTTTGAGTTGCTTTCTCTTTTTCATTTTGTTTCCTAGAGAAAAAAACAAAAAATCTTTTTCTTTACATTAGTTTTTATTTACCTAGAAAGCTCAAAAAAAGGAAAAAGAGAAAAAAAAAAAAAATAACATTTATTCCATGCCTCGTAGGGCTAGGGATAACTTAGGGATATTTTTTCCAAAAATTTCCACTCCTACAAGCAGTCAACCATCACTCTTTATGTGTGTTGTGAACATTCTTCTCTAACCACAGAGGATTTGGAGAACCCTTTAGGTAATTTCTCACAGTGAAAGTGATTTTACTATGGTAAAATTGGCTTTAAATGGTGTACTTCGATCCGTCTAGTAAATTAGGCTAGATGATCAATCTTTTGGTGATAACAAGGTTCTTCAAATATTTCTGGTTGCTCACTTTTTATAATTATTCCTTATCAAATTTGACCCAATCATGAAAAATAAACAAATGAATCATTATTTTTCTTATTTTTCTCTAAGAATAACTAATTAATCATTACTTAATTACTATTCTTTGTTAAATTTGACTAAATCCCTTAGGAATAATTAAATAAATCATAATTTGTTTATTATTCCTTAACTAATTCCTTGAGATAATAAATAAATCATTTATTTATTTATTATTTCTAAATAAAGGTTTAAACAAATTTTCCCTCCTAAACAAATATAATAAAATATTCCAAGTGGTCACTCCAAGAATGGGATCAATAATATTTTATTATTGCTCATTATTCGACGATAACTCAATATTTTGTTATGGGTTTTCCATTCATTATTCACTATTGATTATTTTCATTATTGCACTCAGTATTGTAACTTTGATTACTTTCATTATCGCACACCATAGTTTTGTTAGTTTTATGCATTATAGAGGAGAGAGACTCTACAGAAGCTGAAAGCATTTAAGGATAGCCAAGAACCCATCCCATAGAGGGGGACTGGTAACATACATTTGTTCCCTTCACAGGTGTTATAACAAAATCATTCTTTACATATCTGGTTTCCATTGGATGTTTTGGAGTTATTACTCTTTATTTCACGATTTAAATATAATTCCAACATAGATAAGAATTTTGGCAGGTTTTGCTTCTATTAATAGCTACATATCTAGAATGTTTAGCAACCATTTATATTGTTGAGATCATTTTTCATCCATGATCTTAAGTGGGTTCTTTTTGTACATCATTGAGAAGAAAACACTACAACAAATTGGCGAATCCACTAGCTTTTATACTTCAGATCCAAAAACCTGGGTGACCTTTCGTTTTCAGTTTACGGTTTCTTATTTTGTCAATTCTCTTAATGTTTCCTAGTGTTTTAATCCTAGATTTGATAAATTTCTGACTTTCGCAAGCTTTCTGGTTGTTTCCACAGGTCACAGGAAACAACTACGACAAAGGTGACACTTTTTTCTAAAATTTGCAGACTAGAACTCTCAGAGCAGAAATCACAGCTTTCAGCCCAAAAGGTGTGATTTGGGCTCCAAAACACAACTTTCTACCCAAAAAGTGCAATTTCATCAAAAAACAGGTCAGAACCTGTGATTTTTGGATTTTAGGATTTTTCTTAGATCTGTTTCTGGGTTTTGCTGAGAGCTATCTGTTGGGTGTTTGACCTCTGTTTCATCCCACTTGGGCCTTGATCCATTATGTTTTACTCGTTGAAGTCAAATTTAGCCTTCTTTAGGGCTTCTAGTACACTTTCGCCTTTCTAGGAGGAGTTTAGCTGAGTGAGAAGTATAAGTTTCTGTAGCACTTTCAGTCACATTTTCTAGATTTGTAACCTTTTGTTTTAGAGCTGATAAGATAAGTTGCTACCATCCATAGTTTCACATTCAAATTTGTTTGGTAATTCCCTTAGGGTCCCATCGGTTTCCCTAGGTGTTTCACCCATCTCCCTATCTTTTTGCAATGATCTCCCCCTTTGGTTTTTTGTTGTTGCTCCACCACTTTCCAGCACCTTAGATTCACTTGATCTTAGTCATAATGACATTCATATCTCTTAACTATTTCAGTGCATTTTCCATCATTTTAGCCACTTAGCAGTACAATGTTTGCAAACCCAGTTTGGGTGGCATTTAGTTAATTGTTTTGTTGTTTATTTTTTGTTATTTATTTCAGCTTATTGACAACAATCTTTTTTCATTTTTACAAACATGATTTGGGCTTAGTCAATTAATACACTTGCACACACAAGCACACCTTAAGCAAAGGGTGCTTGGTTTACACAACCAAGCCAAGACTTAACATAATAAATTTATCTCACCGCATCAGAGATAGAAGATGTATTGTTGATCTCCCTTAACCTTTCTCATGTTCTGTTTTTCCTATCATCATTACACCACCAAGGTGTGTGTCATGGATACTATTAGGCCTTCACCCCCAATTTCTGCTTGGGTGTATTACTCTTCCCCATCGAATTCGAGTTCATAGCCCTCTTAGTCCCCATACCGACTCTTCTCCTGGTTCTTTTGATTCCTCATCTGATTCTGAACCTCCTTCACCACATATCGTCACCATGTCTGGACCCACAACTAGTGTAGGAGCCCAAAATAGTGGTGGCTCCAGTAATATACCAGTGGTCACATCAGGCGAAATAGTCTAAGGAACCGTTCCGGTAGCCCCCATGCTCCCCTTTATGGTTGGGTTAAGCCTTCCAGATCTTAACCAGTTGATACGTGACCCCATACACCATGATGCTAGTTGGCCCTCTATGCCGACTAAGCTTCCCTCAAACATCCCAAAGTTTGAGGGTATTTCTGGATAGGGTCCTACCAACCATGTTCAATCCTTCCACATGTGGTGTTTATCCAACTCCATAATCGACGACTCCATTCGTCTTCAGCTCTTCCAATGCAAGCTCACTGGAGATGCTGCAAAATGGTATGTAGACTAGCCCTTTGCCTCTCATTTCCTTTTCATGATGCTTGCTAAAGCGTTCTTGTCCTATTTCCAATTACCTCTCCAGTACGACACTAGTACTAAGCTTTTGACCACATTTCGTCAATCCTCCGCTACTCGCTTTTCTAACCATGTTCAAGAGTGGCCTCGAAGAAGGATCACATGTCGTGCCCCACCTTTTGAAGACCGTGTTTATCTAGATTGGTTTCTTAAGAGCCTTTTATCCCCCATCAGGAAAGATGTTGCATCCCATTTTCCTCAAATCGAGGAAGAAGCTGTCGATACCTCTTTGAGATATGATTTGATTTATGCTCAATTAGATTACATCTATACCATCATTCTAGACCTCCCTCATCCTAGAAGTGCCAATGCACCGAGGGCATCTCACACCACTGACGATATCGTTCGATTCCTTTCACACTCTTCACCATATTCTCAGCAGAGTTATGGCTATCTGTAGGGGACACTAGTTCCTCCAACATTTACGCCACTCCTGCTAGCAACATGTTTCCAGGGCCCCAACCCATCTACCAAACTGTTTCTCCTTCTTATGCACAACCCGACGCTCCAGCCCCCCAAACATTAGTGTCACAACCTCCCATGCATCCTCAGCCCCAACAACCACCACCCCCTTAGGGTTAGCTGTTTCACACCAGAGTGATACTAATCCCCATAATTCGAAGAAAAAGAATAAGGGGAAGGGTAATAAGGGTAACCAGGGTAATCAAGATAACTAGCCTAGAGAACCCCAAGGGAAATAACCTAACATGAACAACCAGCAACACGACATCCAGCCCAAGCAGAACAAGGCTATTCATATGAACAAGCCTTATGCATGTTGTGGTGTACATGGACATTATACACTTGAGTGTCCTCTATTACCCCAAATGCGCCAAATGTGGGAAGCTCAAGCAGCTTCTAGAGATCAAAAATCACCTCAAAATCCTGTGCCATCTCAACTAGCAGTGCTCACAAATCCTTTCCCTCAATAAGGATTTGTTGCTGCTCAATATTAGCCAGGTCAAGCAACATATCTCCTCCAACCTTCTGGTCTTGGTGACTACCACATCCTTATGATGAACTCTGATGAGGTTAACACCTCCCATATCAACCTACAAACTCGGTCACGCCAATATAACAAGCCCTCCACTTCGTCAGCTGTAGAGTCCAAAATGAATGTGTCTACTAAGCCTCTTATAATACCAAATGGTCCTTTATAGATCCCTCAACCCAAAGTTGAGGCCATTCCCAGGATCCCAAATGGACCATTACGCCATATTGCGGCTTCTAACAAAGCAGCTCATACATACAATATAGTAGACGAATTAGCACAATCACTTGCTGCCATGTCGACACTAGAAGTCCTCCAGTCATTCCCTTCCCAAAGGAAGGCTCTACTAACTCCCTTGGGTGCAGTGGACCCTTCCGATGATCACTTGATTGTCTTCCTGGTTGATACATCAGAGCATCCCCCATTGCCTTCATCTGTTTCTTTTTGGATACCAGTTAGAGTTTGTAATGCCATCATCTCTAGATGCATTATTGACGAAGGTGCATCCACCTGTGTGATGTTCGATACTATTTGGAAACAACTCAAGTCACCTAAGTTGTCCCCCTCCACCATCACTTTTTGTGCTTGGGATGGACACTCCTCTCATCCCCTTAGCATGTACTGCAACTGTCCAGTGACCCTTACGGGCAAGACTGTCCATGTCTATATTGAAGTAATTGATGCACCTTTGGATTTCAATATTATCTTAGGTCATATTTACACATATGCCATGTCAATTTTCGCCTCTGCAGTGTTTCGCAAGATTTGCTTCTCCCATGAAGCGAAGATCATTACCACAGATCAGTTGACTTACTACGAGCTGACATCCATGACCTCCCTCGAGTCCATCATCTCGTCAGTGTCTGATAAATAGTTGTCAACTCCTTGCACCAGTGTCTCACCCAGAGTCTATAAAGATTCCTCATTGTTGAGTTCCTTCCCTGGTCCTCCTCCTCCCATTTTTGAACCTACTTCCATGAGTGTTTGCATGTTACAAGTGTCACAGACTTCCCTTAAACAAAGTGGTACAGCTGATCAACATCCAGCTCCTCGGAGTCCTGTTGTTTCTCTTCCAATTGAATGCTCCTCCATTTGTGGGTGTCTCTCCTATGTTACCTCCAGGAACTGTTCCTCTAGGTCTCAACCATCTAGGAGCTATTCTGCCATGGCATTATCCTATCAGCCAGATACCTATCTTATTCCCCCTTCGGGAATTTTTTTTGTACCTGTCATGGCTTCGCTGGTCCTTCCTAACATGACTCTAGGGATCCCAATATGGTACATCAATCCCCCTGAAAGCACTCTGCCTGGTCATCCAAGACTGTATCACGCTTTGACCTCGGTTGAACCGGTCCCCATGACCCTTGTCGTGCTTCAGGTCCATCACAACCTCAATAGGAACTAGGTCCTATTGCAAAAGCATATGGCTAGGGGGGAAATCCAAAAGGAAATATTTGAAGGACAGGGCTCCCCAAGCTCCTCCAGCCCCTAAGGCCCCAAAGATGACACCCCCATGCACTTTATGTGAAGTTGTTGGGCATGCCACCAATAATTATCCTAAGCTTCCTCAACTTAAACCATTGGTTCATGAAGCATTCCCTAAGTCAAATATTCTGAAAGTCCATGTTAACATATTGGTTCCACCTAAGAAACTCAAAATGCTTCGCACAAACCACCCTTGTGCCCTTTGTGATCTTCATGGTCACTATTCCCATTGTTTCCCTCATCTCGATGAATTTCATGATTGCCTTGAGGAAATTCGTGAATAAGAGGGCGCTCATAGTAGATCCTCTACTCCTCTACTTTTGTATTCTGGTACCATTAGTCAACCAGAATAGGGAAAATTTGGCCCTTCTATTGTGATCCCTCCCCCCGATGTCGAGATGACGAACACCACAAGCCCCATTCTTTACCTATCGTCATCCTTGATTTCCTCGCTAGAAAACCTTCCCAAGGTTTTGTGCGCATTTCTATCAAACCTTTTTCGATAGAATCCAAGGTCTCAACATCAGTAGGCCCTATGTCTACCAATTCGTCATCTGCCATTCAAGACAATGTGTATGTGAACCTTATTCCTCAGGTTGATGCAGTAGATAATGCCACCGCATCATGTAGTCAGCCTTCTTCCTGTCTACCCATCTCCCAACCTAATGAGGATACCATGGAAGTTATGTCTACCCCTGATTACCCCTACACTTGAGTAAGGGGGCATTCCTTCAATATTATTTTGAACGCCATCTCCTTCCTAATTCTCCCAATGCGTTCTACCTCCATAAATTTTTCTCGCAACAATTCCCTTTTATTTACGTGTCTTTATTTCTTCCATATAGTTGGGTAGATTGTAGCATCTCATCCATTGTATTTTGCACCTTTCAGATGGATCCATTATCCACACCATACATTGGTCATGCTAACAGTGCAAGTTGCTTCTCCCATAATCTAGCCTCGATAGCCTTGGCCAATTTTACCCCTTTGAATATGTTAGTCATGTCAAATGGCATGTGCATTGGATCTGCCACCAATTATCAAGCCGAATATGATGTAGTGGTAGGTTTGTTAATCGATACCCTTGCTCATTTTATCCTTCATCTTCATGTTCATTTAGATTCCTTGCTACTTGTCATGCAATTGAATGGCGTGTATCATGTGCATAACCAAGTCCTATCTAGAAAATATTTGAGTGAAGCTACTGGTATGTGAATTTGAAACCATTACATTTAGTCATGTGCATAGAGCCAAAAATCACTATGTAGATACCATTGCAAACAATATTCTAGCCAGGCATTTATCACATGTTTACCACAGAAGATAACCATAAACAAAACAAACGATGAACCATCATCGTCATATAAAATGCATAATCATATTATGTTTATCTAAGTGTTTGGATCCCTTAACTCTAAATACATCTAGTACACCCATAACGTATTGGGGGGCACATAGGACCCTACATCTCCTTTGGAGGATCTCGTGCCAAGTTGGACCGAGATGCTTGAATCCCCTTCTCGAGCACTCAGAACACAATGGTGCTCAACAAACTCCTCCTACTAGGGGTCATCATTCCCACCTTTGCATACCAGAATAGTATCCCATGCTTGGGGGCATGATGGTTTTCCCTTGGGCATTGATTAACATAAGTCTCGTCTTAGATCCCATTGGATCTAGTTATGGTCGATTATCCTCCCATTCCTTGGATACTTTGTCCTACCAGCCTCTTCGGCGAGCCATATGCACATCACATATCATAAACATTTGATACAATATCTTCAAATGTTCTACTCATTTACGACCTAGTCCCCATGTTTGAATTAGCGGTCCAGGATGATTCTAGACCTCCACTAGTACGTCATCCTCATTTTCCTCTTCCCTTAATTCTTCATTAGGAACTGTTGTTCCAAAAAGAATTAAGGCCATATTTAGACAAGTAAGGCCACTTGCTTGAAAGTTGTAGATCTTGATTCTAAAGGTCAATTTGTCCACTATGATCTCCACAAGGTTTAGGACCTTCTCCTCCTCTCAAATTGGAGGGAAAACGTCATTTCATAGAAAAATTCATAATTTTCCTATCACCCATTGTGACTAGACCATAGCTCAGTTTGACGAACCATTAGCACCATTGGAAATCTATCATCGAGCTCTAAAATGGGTCTTTCTCATTTTTTGATGATTTGACACTTCACCCGGAAACCATTTTTCCAAGAAAGACACTTCGTCGTCTCTCAAAATTGAATTTCATCATAAAGCGGCACTTCTACTTTGAGGTCCACCTCCTCTTAATACTTTTCATACCATACATTTATTTTTGTCATGAGTAACCATCATTTACTAGTGTTTTCATGGTACCCACCGGGCCTAGTCTATGTGGCAGCGTCATCGAATCACCCTTGTTCAGAGTATCCACGATGAGTCACCCTTACATACTTGGAGTCTATTTCATGTCAAGTCATCTCATGTCACATTATTCCATCCTTATTTTCAAATCATCCATCCTGTGTTGCCCATTTTGGCCTCCAATCACACTGTCCCCATTCCCTCTACAGTTGAGTTAGTTGTTTCTTGTTCAACCATCCACTTTATGCTCTGACAAGGGTAGTCGTCTATTTTTCCCTTAGTCCCCTTTTCCCCATTATCCCTGGTGTCAGTCCATCAGTCACATTACTATTTTCCCTCATGCTTTAGCTAAGGTTACTCATTGCCTCATCTATCATAAGCCCTATTCTGTTGACATCAGCTCATTTATTCCAGAAGAACAGCCTAGAGGGTGGTGTATCTTGGTTCCAACTTCCATTCTCGTTCTGCACCTTGGATCAAGTAGAGGGTCTCATTATTGTCCTCTGACTTGGTCATTTCATATTCGTGATCCATACACTTGATGGTCCAGTGATGTAGCAAATTGTACCAGTGATTCTCGTGTATGTGTGAGATGTTTCAAACCTCATGAGTGGGTGGATCTTCAGGTAGCCCCCCACATGCCTAGATGCATACCTACTATGCTACAACCTTAGATGCAGTTCCATAGAGTTGATGTGGTTTGGTTCCTACTGAATGTAATGTTCATAGCATGCATGTCTCCTCTAGATGATCCATTCATTTTTATAGATCCCTTCCTATTGGAAATACTGAGAGGGGGGTGAATCAATATTTCTTTTCAATTGTTACTTTTACCAGTTAGATCACTTATATTTAGAAAAAAAAATGAACAATAAGAATAAATTCTTCTATTAGTTTCTTCTTTACAATAAATCAAGTACAATACATGTAGGGCTCCAACCCTAGATGAAGACACCGATCTTCAATTCCCCAAGCTCCAACCTGTATTCTGCCAAGCACCAAATTGGACATCCCAAGGCTCCAACCTTGTCAATTTGAGGCACAAACCTTTAGGGCTCCAACCCTATCTCTAGTCTAGGCACCAACCTAGCCTCTTGAGGACTCCTATCCTCTAGCGCTCCAACCCTATCTTCCAAGGCACCAACCTTATCTCTTTGAGGCTCCAACCTCTAGGCTCCAACCCTATATTCCAAGGCACCAACCTTGTCTCTTTGAGGCTCCAACCTCTAGGGCTCCAACCCCTAGCTTTACTTCATGAAGATATGTTTGGTTATACTTCACGGCTCCCAATGTATTCTTCAACAAACCCTATCAATCTTCAACTACGCCTTCACTTAGTCTCCACATCACATCATGAGAACCTTGTTCTTCACATAAAGGTGTCACTGCTGCTCTTCATGATACCCAAACAAAACTTCTTTAAGGTCACCTCATGATTTCTTCAATGCATCATGGTCTTCAATGATCTCCACAAATATTCAATATGCTGCTTCAGAAAGTTCTCCAACTCTGCCCTATTTTGTTCTTAAGAGAAGACTTCAACAAGCTCTATTTGATCAATCCCAATAAATCAACACTTCAACCATGACAACTATGACAACTTTGACCACGACAGCTTCAACCATGGAGACTACGATAGCTTCAACCACGACAACTATGGCAGCTTCGACTATGGCAACTATGGAAACTTCAACCAGGGAAACTACATCAGCTTTGACCACGACAACTATGGAAGCTTCCACTAGAGGAAATATGGTAGTTTCAACCAAGGAAACTATGGCAGCTTCAACCATGACAACTATGGCAGCTTCAATCATGGAAAATACATTAGCTTTAACCAAGATTTTATACCCAAACAAAATTATCCTTTTTTCGTCCTAAACAATAGTCTCCTTGTTCTCCTCGACCTTCTGTCTTCTCTTATACTCCATATCTTTGAATTATTGCCTAAATTGCTGATCAAAATGAAGTGTTTAGATGTCTATTTATAGATATTTCATTTATAACTGAAAGGACACATCTATTTGAAGTGAGGCCGACTTGTATGACTGAGTGTAGGTCGGGTCACTGCTAGGAATAATTTCCTTAACTTAAAAATTCAATATCTCACAAACTATTGGGAGTTTTAGGGCAAATAAAGGCTCATTAGAAAGAGGAAAAAATTCTCTTTAAGATGGTCTAGGATCAATTTTCAAAGGATGCCTCCAAGGTGTCCAAAATAATTTTTTCTTTGTGACTGTCCTTAAATTTTATGCCTAAAAAATTTGGGACAGCATGAGGAACGTTTGGGACAGTGTGGCTTCTTCATTCTTTGGCTTCTTCATTGTTATCAATGTCATCATAGGATTATAAAGTCATTATGTAGGAGTGAAACATCCATGTAGCATGATGCATGAACAATTTCATCATATACTAGTGCAGTCATAGTGTAACATCATTAGGATAACTCCAAAATAATCTTCTAAGCATCAAATGATCTTCAACCATGTTATGAAGACATCATCAAGTCATCATCAATTGCGGTCATTCATCAATAATATGACATCATCAAATGTAGTCCTCCATATGTCATTAAGGGCTTATAATTACTTGGCACTTGGCACTTATTAAGACTTCTTCATTAGTGACTTTACATATTAATTGATGACATTCTTATGAAACAAGAGTTATGACATCATCATTGGGAACTAGGCATCTCAACAATATTTTCCATCTCAGCTAGTGCCATATTGACACCAATGGCAACCTAGATTAATAATCTCCCCCTTTTTCATTTATTCTTTTTATTCTTTCCCTTTCAACA
The DNA here is from genome assembly GCA_000404065.3 of Pinus taeda. Lineage (NCBI taxonomy): Eukaryota > Viridiplantae > Streptophyta > Pinopsida > Pinales > Pinaceae > Pinus > Pinus taeda. Next base: position 11,740 of record APFE030193494.1, read on the forward strand.
TTCTCTCCCCCTTTGACATCAATGGAAAACGAGGTGCCCAAGTACTCCCCCTATCAAGCTGCTTCTTTTATTTATGAATAGTAGTTCTTCATAGGTATGTTACTCCCCTTGTCATGGTGCTCTTATTTCTGGCAATGTGGTCCATGATAGATGTGCTTAAATTCCTTCATGGGATGAACCAAATTCCCCTCATGAAAGGTTACCTACTAATGATCAAGTGGAAGAGATCTTCAATAATAATCCATTGGATGAATAAGGATTATATTTTGGATTGTAGATTACTGTGGTGTGGTTTCTGAGAGGAATTCGGATTCTCCACAGTGGTCATCTTTATATTGGTCGACGTTTCAAATCTAGACCAAGAGTCATCATCAGGACTGATTTACGGTGAAAAGAAAAGAAAAAGGGTTTGTGATAAATATGCAATAGGTTAGCTGTAAAGACTGTTTGGCCGACCAAATGACTGTTTAATATTATTATTTACCATTATTTTAGTTAATTTCTGAATTAATATCATATTATGTTTGCTGAATATATTACTACTACCTTGTCCTTATTATTATTTTTACTAATTATCTTATAATTTTTACTTGTTATATTAAGATAATTCTTTATTTATGCTTTCTCATGTTAATGATTAAGCGTAATTAACTTATTATTTAGGTTTATATTATTATTTATATAATAAGTTAGTTATTATACTCATTAATTAATCTAAAATTAAATTGTGAGCTTGGTTGTATGCTATTTGTTTGAATTAATTAATAAGTTCTATTACAATATGCAATCTATTTATAATTCTTCATTAATAAGTTAATGATTAAGTGTAATTAACTTATTATTTAGGTTTATATTATTATTTATATAATAAGTTTGTTATTATACTCATTAATTAATCTAAAATTAAATTGTGAGATTGGTTATATGTTATTTGTTTGAATTAATTAATAAGTTCTATTACAATATGTAATCTATTTATAATTCTTCATTATTGTGTAGATAATTTGTAATTAATTAATAAAAGGTCTATAATATTATTGATATAATAATAATAATATCCATTTTTAAGGTCACAAGCCAAGCCAGACACCAAATTGGTGTATGAGACTCCCTTGTTTGTGGGACAAGGGACCCACCTCCGCGCAGTGATTGACTGCTAAGTCTACGAAGGCATACATACTCTACCCCCTCTGGTTTTGAACCTGTGACCTCTTAGGAGGAAACACATGCTCTTAACCATTAGGCCCACTCAAGCTGTATATTGATATAATAAGTTTATTATATTGTTAATTTATTAATTAAATAGAAATGTGGGATGAGTTATGAGATATTATATTTAATAGATTGAATTAATAAATAAGTTTCATTGTAATAATTACCATTATATTATGTTATTTATTTATAATTTCTAATGTCTTGCGTAATTAATTTTTAGAGGTTTATATTATTATTTATATGCCAAGTTTATTATGTTCCTACTTTATTAAAATTAGATTGAGAAATTAGTTATATGTTATTTAATTAATTGATTAAATAAGTTACCAAGCCTATTATTAATTTATTAATTCTATTGGTTTATAAATTATTTATGTACTAATTTTATTATGCTGCTAATTTATTATGTTTATTCATTGATTTACATTATTAATTTAATTTATTATGTTGCTAATTTATTAAAATTAAATAGAGAAATTCGTTATATGTTATTTTATTAATTGATTAAATTAGTTACTCAGTTCTATGTTTAACTTAGTTTCAAGAATTATAGAGAACTTATGTTATATGTTTATGCCCTTAATGCTGATAATAGTAATATATTCAGCAAACATAATATAATATTAATTCAGAAATTAACTAAAATAATGGTAAATAATAATATTAAACAGTCATTTGGTCCGCCAAACAGTCTTTACAACTAACCTATTGCATATTTATCACAAACCCTTTTTCTTTTCTTTTCTCCGTAAATCAGTCCTGATGATGAGTCTTGGTCTAGACTCGAAACGTTGACCAATATAAGGATTATATTCTTTAAGGAGTGTTCCTAAGAGATGATCTACCAAAGAATGATTGTCCATATATCTTATCAAGGATTTCATTAGACTCATTCATGAATGCCTTCTGTAAGAACTGCTAATCATCATAAGTTGCCCCTAACTATATGCATGGTCTTCCTTTTGGTAGAGTTTCCCCATCAAATGCTTAGTTTGTCAAAGATCAGATAAACAACATGTGTTGTTGGCTAGAGAGTTCAAGAGATTTTCAGATTGTATTTGCTTCCTTCTCCATACTTGTGTAATTTCTTTTCTGGCATAGTTCTATCTTGAGTAGGTGCCCATTTCAAGTTATAATTACGTGCCATATGTCCAAAGTTAATAAACTTGAAGCACTCTATGTTTTTCATGAATAAAAATTCATGACTTCTTGCAAAATTGCTTCTTGGATTTTGACAAGGAACATTATAATTATCTTTGTGATATGCCCTGCAATCTTTTGCCATGTGCCCAAAGTTTCTACAAGAATAGAAATAACCAAGAAATATACTTTCGTACCTGGGAGAAGAAGGTTTCCTTGATGTACTTCTGAAGTCCTTTTGCCTTGGGATCCTTTGTTGATAACCATTTCTTCTGGCATCCTTGACACCATTTGCATTTCTTCTTGGAGGAAGGTTTCTTCCATAGTTTTCTTGACTCTTCTCCTTGCCTTCACTAGAAATGGGAGCATCAACGTTTCTTCCAGGCTTCCTCACATCCTTGTTGTTTGAAGCATTGGGGTTTGCATCATTGTTGCTTGAGGATTCACCTGCATAGCCAAGACCTGATTTATCAAGGGGAGACATTTGATGATTTAAGATGTCATCTAGGGTTTGAGAGATTTTCAAGTTCTTATTTAGCATGTCAACATCCTTTTTAAGAAAGACAATTTCTCCTTTCAAATTTTCACAATCCTCATCTTTCATAACTATTTGCTTCTTCATTTCTTCTATCATGTTGGTTGCTTCACGCGATTGGGCCTTAAGAGAAGTGATTTCTGATTTTAACTTGGTGATGTCATCATCCTTTTATTCTAGTTGGCATATCATGGTGTTTCTCTCCTTTTCCACTTCATCAACTTGTCCTTCTATGAATGTCAAATCGTCCATAACCTTCTCATCTCCTTGTGCTTGTTTCCTTGCTTCTTCTAGTTGAGATCTAATGGAGGAGACCTCTTCCCTGTATTGACCAATCTCTGCTTCAAGTTTGTTCAAGAGTTTGTGCCTTTGTTCAAGGTCATTTGACAAGGTATCTTCCTGTTTCTTTGCCTTATCCAATTGATTTGTCATGGATATGACTTCTTCATGATGCTTTCTCTTGTTTTGATGAAATTATTCCTTAACCTTGGTGAGCTCCTCATCTCTTTCTTGTACTTGAAGTTTGAAAAGGTCAACTTCCTTCCTTGTCGTGTCCTGGTCACCAACTTGCACTTTCTTCTTAAGTTCCTCATTTGTTGGGTGTGGAGTCTGATTATCTTCTATATTCAAAGGTATCACCACATTGGACCCCAGTTCATAATGGGGTGGCAAAGTCACACGTAAAATATACGTTGGAGGTCGGGCAGGCTGCGACCTTTGGGAGCCCCCCCTGATGGGGGATCGGGGGAAACACCCCCAAAGCTAAAAATAGATGCAAATTTTCCTTGTAAAATGTTGTAATTTTGTCATCAATCTGGGCCGTTCATTAGGCAGAGATATGACGGTGGAATTTATGTTTAATTTAGGGTTTTTTCCCTAGAAGGCAACCCCTCGCTATATATGAGGGAATTGTATTGCATCTATGAATATATGTATTCTGAGTGAGGAAGAGAGAGGAGATTGAGAGTGAAGAGGGAATTACAGTAGATCTATTGTAGGTTGTATCTCTTCAGTTTGATGTATAATATAAAAGGAAGGACTGGTTGTTTCTCCGTGGAGGTAGCCCAAACTGGGGGAACCATGTATATTTGTGTCTCTCTTGTTTTATGCGTTTTCTATGTTTATATTTCTACAATATTTTATGTGTTTCATTGCTTTGTAATAGATAATTTTATAAAATCATTTTCCTTTTTCAAATTGTTAATCTCTTCCATGGTAGCCATAAGTTTAGTGAGGAGATATTCTTAAAAATCTTTTTCATTCTCTTCATCTTCTAAATCTTCTTTAGCCTTGATGTTATCACTTTTATCTTCACCTTCCTTGATGGGCTTTGCATTTTCTTTTCGTTTTCCATCAGTTTCTTGACTAGAGATCATTGTCAATGCTCCTTTTGAGTGAAGATCATGAATTTTATCCCATATGCCTTTTGCTAATGAACATTTTTCAAAATTGGCCTTCATAGAATCAGGTAGCCCATTCAAGATTGCTTTCATTGCTCTTATATTATGTTCCTTGGATTCTCCATCCATCATGCTATCAACAATCACCAATTTCTAGACTTCAATGCCTTGAGTCTTTAAGAAATTCCTCAATGTTGCCTCCCATATATCAAAGTTTCCATTGAACAATAGAGCCTTCATAAATTGATCGACTTCAATTTTGATGATTGAGGGAGACACATCTTTATGAGGATTGTAGATCTTCTTCCTTGGCTTCACCATTTGTGTTCTAATGATCAAAATTCAAGCTGTTAAGCTTTGAATGCAGGTACTGGATCCAATACCAATTGTTCGAAATACTGAGAGGGGGGTGAATCAGTATTTCTTTTCAATTGTTACTTTTACCAATTAGATCACTTATATTTATAACACAAAATGAACAAGAAGGATAAATTCTTTTATTAATTTCTTCTTTACAATAAATCAAGTACAATATATGTAGGGCTCCAACCCTAGATGAAGACACCAATCTTCAATTCCCCAGGCTCCAACCTATATTCTGCCAAGCACCAACTTGGACTTCCCAAGGCTCCAACCTTGTCACTTTAAGGCACCAACCTCTAGGGCTCCAACCCCATCTCTAGTACAGGCACCAACCTGGCCTCTTGAGGACTCCTATCCTCTAGGGCTCCAACCCTATCTTCCAAGCCACCAACCTTGTCTCTTTGAGGATCCAACCTCTAGGGCTCCAACCCTATCTTCCAAGGAATTAACCTTGTCTCTTTGAGGCTCCAACCTCTAGGGATCCAACCCTTAGCTTTACTTCATCAACATATGTTTGGTTATATTTCACGGCACCCAATGTCTTCTTCAACAAACCCTATCAATCTTCTATTACGCCTTCACTTAGTCTCCACGTCACATCATGACAACTTTGTTCTTCACATGAAGGTGTCACCACTGCTCTTCATGTTACCCAAAAAAAACTTCTTCAAGGTCACCTCATGATGACTTCAATGCATCATGGTCTTCAATGATCTCCACAAATATTCAATATGCTGCCTCACAAAGTTCTCCAACTCTGCCCTATTTTGTTCTCAAGAGAAGACTTCAACAAGCTTTGTTTGTTCAATCCCAATAAATAAACACTTCAACCACAACAACTATGACAACTTTGACCATGGAAGCTTCAACCATGACAACTACGAAAGCTTCAGCCATGACAACTACGATAGCTTCGACCATGGAAACTATGACAACTATGACAACTTTGACCATGACAACTACGGTAGCTTCGACCATGACAAATACGACAATTTTGACCATGGAAACTATGGAAGCTTTGACCATGGCAACTACAGTAGCATCGACCATGGAAAATATGTCAGCTTCGACCAAGATTTTATGCCCAAACATAATTATCCTTTTTTTCATCCTAAACAATATTCCCCTTGTCCTCCTTGGCCTCTTGTCTTCTCTTGTACTTCCTATCTCTGAATTATTGCCTGAATTGTTGATAAAAATGAAGTGTTTAGACGTCTATTTCTAGCGATTTTGTTTATAACTAAAGGGACATGTCTATTTGAAGTGAGGTTGACTTGTATGACTGAGTGTAGGTCGTCTCACTACTAGGAATAATTTCCTTAACTTAAAAATTCAATATCTCACAAATTATTGGGAGTTTCGGGGAAAACAAAGGCTCATTAGAAAGAGGAAAAAATCCTCTTTAAGATGGTCTAGGGTCCATTTCCAAAGAATGCTTCCAGGGTGTCCAAATTAATTTTTCTTTACGAATGTCCTTAAATTTTATGCATAAAATTTTTGGGACAGAGTGGCTTCTTCATTCTTTAGCTTCTTCATTGTTATCAATGTCATCATAGGATCATAGAGTCATTATTTAGGAGTGCAACATCCATGTAGCATGACACATTAACAATGTCATCATATACTAGTGAATTCATAGGGTAGCTTCATTAGGATAACTCCAAAATAATCTTCCAACCATCTTATCAAGACCTCATCAAGTGCCAGCATCAATTGTGGTCATTCGTCAAGAATATGACATCATAAAATGTAGTCCTCCATAGGTCATCAAGGGCTTCTAAATTCTTGGAACTTGGCACTTCTTAAGACTTCTTCATTAGTGACTTGACATATTAATTGATGACATTCTTATGAAACAAGAGTTATGACATCATCATTTGGAACTAGGCATCTCAAAAATATTTTCCATCTCGGCTAGTGCGATATTGACATCAATGACAACCTATATTAACACTTCCTTGTTCAACAAGGCTTCTTTGGTTGTTCCACCCTCCCTCCCACCCATTTTTTCATGGAGGGAACTTTATATCTCATGTACTCAGATATTATTGTATTCAGTCTTGGCTCATGTTTTTACCAAGTGCATTATGTATATGGGACACATTTTATTATTTTTTGGCTCTGTTATTCTAGCAGGTCATGTACCATTCAACATGTACTTTATTCCTCAGTTTCATATTTCTGGTCGAACCATTATTTTTTTAGTAAGTTATCTTGATGGGTATGGGTATGCCTCCCCTATGTCATTGAGGTCTGGTACCACAACATAAAAGGAGACTTGCATTAGTCTCACCCCCTCTATCACTATCCTCTCTTAGATTCAACTTCATTGGTCTCTCTCTCTCTCTCCTTGATTCCCCTATGTTGTCTAAGTGATTGTGTCTTTATAACGTATTTTGCTCATATGTTTTTCTCCTAACACTCGTAAGTTGGGGGGAAATATGTTATCACTAAAAAACTGATCATCTAGCCCAATTTACTAGATGGATCTACGTACACAATGTAAAGCCAGTTTTACCATAGTACAATTGCTTTCACTATGAGAGATTACCTAATAAAGCACCTTTATTAAGTAATTTATAGTAAAACCCATGAAGAATAATTAAATAAATCATTTATTTATTTATTATTTCTAAATAAAAGTTTAAATACTTTTCCCTCCTAAACAAATATCATAAAATATTCCAAGTGGTAATTCCAAGAATGGGATGAATAATCTTTTATTATTGCTCATTATTAGAGGATAACTCAACATTTTGTTATAAATAGGAGGGTTTTCCATTCATTATTTACTTTTGGTTACTTTCATTGTTGCACTCACTGTTGTAACTCTGCTTATTTTCATTGTTGCTATTAACACTCAGTTTGTTCCCTGCTTCCTAAAGGGAACACGGCCGTGGTAACCACTAACCAGTCTTTTAGTTATAGGTCTTAGCCTACCTACAACCAGAGAGGGCTCTCTCTTTATAATTTAGCTTTGTTTGTGGGTGATTTTAGGCTAGTTATGGTGCAGCGATTTTGTTTTAGATTTGGTTGGTTGGTGAATTCAAACAGAGCTGGGATATAAATTACACAACAGTTTGAGCCATTGGGCAATGGAGTTCATGACTGTGTACTGCTGAAGTATGTTTTTGAGGGAAGAGTATTGCTGCAAAGCCAGATAGGCATCTGTGGAACAATTTTTCAAGATTAGGTGATGGAGTTATGAAATTAGTAAGTGAAAGGCAGTTAAGAATCTTTCACTATGCTAACAGGGGAGAACATGAGAGTATTGTTTAAGAGCAGTTAAGAATTCCTAAACAATATTCACAGTGAGAGAATTAGTTTAAATATGAGCAATTAAGAATTCATATCCATGGCTAATCCTAAAGAAAACATATTAGAAACAGAGATTGAGCATATGGTGTATTTAAACAAGTCCTAAGCTATTATTTTTCCCTGTTACTATGATCATGAAACAAATGTAAATTTTTGCATACACAGAAAGACAAAAACATAGTTGAGAATAACTTATTGTTCCATTAAACGACACAGGAATTCTGCAACATAACACAGTCCTTCATTTCCACCTTCAGATAGTATAGGAACCAGGAACTCCACCCGCAATTTGTATTAGCAAAAAGTCTAAGATATACAAGGCAGCTCTTTTGAGAGAGTTTCACTACAACCGACCCTCAATACGTTCTATGAGGGGATATATATACAAAAATAGGAGATAAAATATCTAGATAGTGAGTTATTGTGTAATAAATTACATCACCAACTTTCTTACAGAAATAAATGAAAGAAATAACTATAGCAGTTAATACTAATATGGCAGTTGTCTTTCTGTCAGATAAATTTTGACTTTTTGGATCAACAAAGTTGGTTGTAGCTGCGTTTCTAAATCTGCATTTGTTGAGTACATTGTCTGAGTGCTTTGATGAGTCACTTCATCGATGCTTCCTGTAATACCTGTGTGCTTGATTCTTTGCTGACCTGTACTGTGACTGAGATCTGAACTTTGACAAAAAGGAAGAATATACCTGAATCACCTGGGCAATACTTCCAACATTGCCTGCCACCAATCAGTTGGAGGTAACTAATGTCTCCTTATTTTTATGAGAGTTTCATCTACTTCAGTATATCTATAGAAATTTGGAGGCACTTCAAACAGATGATTAATCTCATGCTCAATAAAAAATAAATTCTCCAATTTATCATACAGAGACTACCTAGAGAGAGATCATGTTTATCTGTGGAGCTGGTGGATGTTGTAATCTGATTTTCAACATAATTGTTGATCCTAGTGATGTATTGCTCATATGAAAACAATTGTCCAGTACCAGTCACTAGGCTGGGCAATCCTCTATCTTGCAATGCTGTTATTTTTGCCCTGAAATCATCTATTTTTGCTTGCATATCCTAACATTTTCTTTCCAGGGTCTGTGTGAAATTTCTTAAGGTTAGCACTTTCTTGGTTGTCAGGATAGTGTCTGTTCTACTGTGTATATCCAATGCTACCAATTCTTCCTTAGTGTGAGTATTCAGGAAATGTATCATCTTATTAGCCTGCTCAGGCATAATTCTTCCCAGTGCTGTTCTGGCCTTCTGTATTTCAATATGAGCTATGCCTATTAACTCAATTTGCTCATGTATTGCCTATATTGATCTCCATTGGTCATTAATTGATTGGCCAATTTTGGCCCATACAATCTTCTTGATCTCAGCTAGAGTTTTTCCCAGAAGAAGTTCTTTTTCTAAGGCTTTCACTCTGTTCTCTAAGGCTTTTATCTCCCTTTGCTTCTCGGCCACTGTCATTTTGGACTTATCATAGCTGGCCTCTAGCTTGGCCAGCCTTTCTTTGGCTTCATTAATCTCTGTCACTTGAACTTCAAGCTCCTTGACAGCTTTCATTAAGTCCTCCATGCTCATACTGGATTCTGGTGCTGCTGTTGTTGCTGTTGTTGCTTCTGTAGTTGATGTTGCTGTTGTAGGTGCTGGAATAGCAGGAGGGGTTGCTGTTGCTTGTGTAGGAGGAGTAGGGCCAACAGTTGTAGATGTTTGAGGGGGTTTGGAGGTTGACTCCCCTTGCTTGTCTTGCAATGCCTTTTCCAATTTTGCTTCCATCTGTAGTATTCTCTGATTCATCTTAAGAAGCAGATCCATGGTCTCATCAACCTATTTTTCCTGTGCAAGCTCTGTTGTTTGAGGGTGAATGGTTGCAGGCAGCTTTTCCTGCTTTCTAAGTGCAGCAATGTCATCCTCCTTTTTCTTCATAAGGGCCTTGATACCCTTTGGATCTTTAGGATCATGTCCTAGATCAATGATTATGTCTTCCAAAGTTTTTATTCTATTGTCCTTAGCAATGGAAGACATCCTTTCCAAATCTAGCTGTGTATTTGTATTTTTCAGTGACTCTCTTAACTGATGGGCCAGCATGGCCCTGTCTGCAAGTGTGGCATATACCATTTCCCCTATCTGCTTGTGCAGTTCAATTTGATCCATGGGATGTATGTCCTTGGAGAGGACCTCTAGATTTGTTTTTGTGTAGTCTGCAGATGATTTAGGCTTTGGAACCTTAGGCTTAAAATGAGTCAAAATCATTTTATCCTCCTTGATATCATATGCTGCCATCAAACTTTGTTGCTTGGACGGTGTTGCCTTTAAGAATTGATCATAAAGTTGAACTCTCAAGAGTTCATTTTGTGCCTTGATTTCCATAAAGGTTCCTTTGATTCCAGTTGGTTGCTTGCCCTGCTGCCTGGAAGAGGACACTTCTGTACTTTGCTACATACCTTGTTCCTGCTGGAATGAGCTGGTAGTAGTTTGCTGGCTGGATTCTCTTTCTCTGCTTTGGCTTTCTACCCTTTCTTCACTGATGTGTTCTTCTTCAGCCTGAGGGTCAATCCTTTGCCTCTTGGCCTCTGGTTGCTGTGTTGACCCACTTGGAGGTGTGGTCTCCTCTCTATCACGTTTTTTGCCTCTTTCCTCATTGAGAGGAGTTTGTAAGACTGGAAGCTGTGATGCTTCAGATTGCTGTAGAGGGGCTTGCCCTTGACTCTGATCTTTTGAAGTGCTGGGTTGTTCTGCCTCTGTTTCCTATTGTACATCCATCACTTCTTTTCCTTTTGTTGTGGCTGTTGTTGTTGTAGATGCCTGCTGGACGATCTGTGGGGCTGTAGCAGTGGATGTGCCTTCTCCGACTTAGATTGGTAGCTTGAATGTGACTTGCTGAAAAGAATCCAAGTCAAGAGTTTTTTATAAATGTTTCACAATTTTCTCCATTGTTTCTTCTTGAGTAAATTCCTCAACTAATGTCCCAGGCACCCATTCATCTTGGTTGGAAAAATGTTCAATTTGTGGATATGGACAATGCTTATAAGCTAACAGCCTATATTTGACTCTTCTAGCACTGATAAAGCCATTAGGGTCATAAGGGACCCACCAAAAACTCCTTTTTAGTTTAAGTTGTTGCCCCAGTATTTGATCAGCCTCCTGCCAACCATCTTTCTTGTTCATGATGAAGGGCCCTAGACGGTCTTTGAATTTCAGGTTGGCTTTCTTCTTGGGACTATGAAAGTGTGTAAGATCAGAATTGATGGGTTGCCTATAGTACTCCAAGGCAAACAATCTCATAGGCACATACCTTGGGAGCCTGTAAGGACAGAGCTCACAACCATAGATCCTGATGACTGTGTGATTTTGGTATAGATACCAATCACCTATTTTGTAATTCTTGGGCAGTTGTAATATTTTTTGCATGTCATTTGACAATCTGGCAGGAGGAGTTCTTTTTAAGAGGCATGTGACTGGATAAACAAACTGGTCAATGAACTCACAGTAGGAATAAGGAGAGTTCTGGACTTGATGGAAAACTGAAGACCAAAAGATAACAGAGCTCCTCTCACCCTGCGAATCCAGCTTCTTTATAGGGCATTGGAAACAATCTGTCTGATAGTACATGAACAGGTGATAGATGTATGATGAATACTTAAATATTGCCTCCCTGTCCAGCTTTAGCAGTTGGTCATGTATTTTGTTGGCAGTGAACTTGGCATAGTTGTATTTCATAGCAGGGGGCTTCTCGAGGCTATATGTAGATAACAAGACCAAGATTGTTTCATCAATATGTTCATTTGTTGAGAAACCCAGCATAGAGGACATCATGTCTACAAGCAGCTTGCCTACTTCATTGAAATTTGCATACATGAAAGGAGGTGGCCCAGTAGGTTGGCGGTCTGCTCTCATGAAAGTCTTGGCAATTGTAGCAATCTTAGTGCTAGAGAGCTTGGAGCCTTCATCCAGCAGGTGCTTTATGGAAAAAGGGAAGAGCAGTTGGGTCTGCTTGAAGTTGAGCATTTGATTGATGGAATCAGGAGTAATGTAAAAGAGTATGCTCCCAGATGGAGACTTGACAACTCTGATGCTTTAGTCATAGTTCTCAGCACATAGGTGAATGATTTCAGGAAAGATATTCACAGAAGGCAAGAAATAGGTGGGCAGATTTGACTCCCAGATGCCACTGTTGTTTAAGTGGCTATTCCTCAGCTGGCAGAAGGTCTACAAGTGGTTCCTCTCTCCCACAAAATCCTGAATGAGGAAATCACTGTCAATTAAAGGCATTGCTTCAAGCTCCTTGTTGGGTGTATTGATAGGAGCAACATCTAGAGCTGATGGAGTGGCCATGTTGAAACCTTTTCTGGACTAATATTTGAGCTTAGGATTAGTGAAAAGGCTGAAGATTGCAAACTGAATTTGTACTTGGGAGTGATTAGTTTTCAGAGTTTCAAAAGACTTTTTACTGGGTTGATGACTGTGGGGCAATCTGCTGAGAGAAACAGAATGTTTTGAGCTAAGTAGCTAGAGTTTTGCAGAGGGAATTCTAGTAAAGGGATTAATGCATAGTTGTATGAACTTCTGTTGGCAGGCTTAGGTTTTACAATCACTCTTTTAACGGTGAATTTTGCAGGAGGGCGCGGGTTTACCGAGTTTTGTTTGGAGCAGGAGCTCAACCAGGGAATTTAGGCAGTTTTTAAGTAGATAATTGAATTGTGAGGAGCTTGCAGACATTTTTTGCAGGTAACTAGGAGAAAAATGGCAAAAACAGGGGTGAAATAGGTCGACTGTGGGAAAATACCTGGTTTTTGTAGCTCCGAGGGCGTTGAACTGGTACAATGGCAAGCAATTGACTTGAATTCTGTAGGTGGTGGCAGCTCAAACAGTTAAATTGCGAGTTTGGCGGCAAATCGTCGTAATAGTATGCACAACACTCCAGAGGCAAGTGGTGAAAATGACACAAAACAGCTCTTTCACGTGGTTTTATGCAAAATTCAGAATTTTTGGCGCTTTTGGTGCTTTTCGGTGATGACGTCATCGGTGGGCCCCAGGTACGGCAGGGTGACGTGGTGGATGACAACGTGGCGGTGACACGGTGGTGGGGCATGGACGCGGGTGGATGACGTGGGGTCGACATGGAGCAGTAGCGGGGAATGTGGGCGCTAACGTCATGGGTGATGTGGGTATGACGTCACAGGGCAGGGACGGTTTCCGGTATTCCCCGCAGCACCCTTGGATCATAAGCGGTAAGAGGGGGGTGGGTCCGAACAACCCGGGAGAGCGACGCATCGTGGGGGTACGGCGGTGAAACCGCCAATCCCCCAGACGCTAAACCTCCGCCTATTCACCCTAAAATTGAGCGCCCACCTTTGGATCGGAATCACCATGCATCGGATGGTTGGCGGAGAGTACGAAGTGACAACACTTTAAGGTACGAGACCCGCCCGATGTAAAATAAAAAATTAAATAAAAATGTGAGCGGGGTGGGTTTAGACTTAGGGTTAGCGGGTGTATAATGTGCGCCCATTGTAAATGTTTATTTAAAAACATTACAAACCAATACATTAGCACGGGAGGGGTAAAAAGGGGTTTATGAGGGCAGAAACTATGGAAATTAAATTTAACCAAGGGTTTTTTAATTTAATTCCGTAGATTAGGGTGAAGGAGGGTTAATATTAGTCCCTGATGGATTAATTTCCCCAAGACATGACTTGTATAGCTATATTGCTAGGGGGAGGGTATTTAACTAGATTTTTTGGGATTTTATATAGTTTTTGTAGAATTAGGGAAGGGGAACCATGCTAGGGAGCTAGATAATACAATTAGATGTTAATATGACTTTGTGAGGTGAATATGTAGGGAAAATGCTAAGCTTTAAGAAGTAAAACTTAGAGATATAAAATGACTGGGATTTAGAATGATGATTTTTACACAAGAAATGTGGCTTCTTTTCCTTGAGTAAACTTCATAGTTTAACTTGGTACTTTGTTATGGAATGAAGTGAAACAGGACTTTTGGGCAGATCCCAAGGTCCTTGGGGGGATGTTAATAAATGATGTTTGGGGAAAAGGGGGAAATTAGTCATGATTCCATTGTTATGTCATCAAACCTTTGCCATGGTGCCAATACCCTGAATTGGATGAGTCCTTCATGATAAGCCAAATGGTAATGGCACCCTTACTTCTGCAACCTTACACTACTTACCCAACCTAGCAATCCTAACATTTTTTCTTCACTTGAATTGGGTGCACTTGAACTAGCAAACCCTGATTGTCCTCTTTTTCTTTTGACTACTCTCCTATCTAAATCTACCCTTATTTCTTCCAAGGACCCAGATTAAGCAGTTGGGCTTTTTCATTTCTCTACCTAGCTAGTCATCTGCCAAGCTTGAGCTGTTTGGACAGGAATCATTCTCTATTCTGCAACAAGCAATTTAAACATGGCATGGTCTAGATTAGACTATTGGGCCATCCATCAAGTATGATTAGCAGCAGTATTTGCAGACTGAGATGCTTCCAAAATATAGTAGTGGCATTTTGACTGGCCACTTTCCTGGTCTTTGATTTGGGGTTCATTTTCACTATTCTTCTTTGACCAATTGATTTTCTTTCCTTTTGATTATTCTTTTAAGGCATACCCTCTTTTCATTTTTTAAATTTTCCTAGTCTGTATATAAAATATGGAACCTATGCAACCTGCAATGATGAACATATTTAGCCCTTCCACTGTCAATCATGAAAAATGATACCTATTGGTATAGGAACCTAACAGTCGCACACCATATTTTTGTTGGGTTTATGCATTATAGAGGAAAGAGACTCTACAGAAGCTAAAAACGTTTGAGGATAGCCACGAACCCATCCCATAGAGGGGGACTGGTAACATATATTTGTTCCCTTCATAGGTGTTATAATAAAATCATTCTTTTCATATCTGGTTTCCATTGGATGTTTTAGAGTTATTACTCTTTATTTCACTGTTTAACTATGGTTGAAGCATAGATCAGAATTTTGGCAGGTTATGTTTCTATCAATATTTGTAGATCTATAATGTTTAGAAACCATTTCTATTGTTGAAATCATTTTTCATCCACAATCTTAAGTGGGTTACTTTCATACATCATTGAGAAGAAAACACTACAACAAACCTATAGGGGAGAAAGAACCTATATCACCTACCCAAGAGATGGTTGGAAATAGGTAGCCTGAGATCTTTACTATGAGAGAAACAAATGGGGATGGTAGAATGAAGAACATGTTGATGGTGCTAGACCCGCCAAAATGTCAGGGAATCTCTGCGGTAAAATGTCCCAACTAGACCTCAGATCGTTTGGTGTAGGATTCCCATCAGTGGGTCATACGGTATCGCCTTGACCACAGTTGTGTGCAAAGGCAAGTAAGATGTCCCTGTTGGTAGTAAGGGTGTGACATATGCAACAAGTCAAGGAAGGTGGATGAGTGGTTCTAACACACAGGGGGTGATGTGAGTATGCCCCTTGGAAACTTGTAAAAGCATCGAGTTAGGAAGGGAAAACATGAGCAAAGATGCATCACAAACTGGAAGGAAAGTAAGCTAGCAGTCCAAAGTGATAGTTAAACCAACAACACATTTCAGTAATATTCATACATACTTATATAGGAAATCCATACATGAATGCGTAAGCAAACAGATACATATATCATTTAGAGTAAACAAGATACCTGAAATACAATACGACATATGCATGAAACGTGTTGGATCTGTTATGTTAAGAAGTGAAAGTTCCATTCATACAATACAACCATGACCAACCACTAGTTTCGAGAGCGGAATGTTACAGCCACTGCTGCTTGCTCCTCCAAATAGATATACTAGCTCTTCATAGTGGAGAAGCTAAGGCTCGTCACAATACACTCAAAAATTTCTCTAAGATACTCCTATCGGAAGCTTGGTTAACCGAAATCCCCTACAATGAGCTATGAGGTACTATAAACACTTGAACTTCCACTTGACAAGACGTTACATACAATATAAACATGTACCCATGTGACACAAAATGGCTTGAGCAAGCCATGCGAGACATCACTAACACTCGGACTGTTATGGTGAGACCAACTCTTCGACATCCTCATGATGGTTGACAGTGGTGAACTGATGCCAAGCTTGGTCGTCAGTGATGGTGTCTGTGTGCTCAGTGGTGACATCCTACTGAAAGTGAACTCTTGCCTTTGTTGCATCCGAGTACATTGATCTGGCTCCTTTTTCCAACTCTACTGATAATGTGTGCATCACCATCCTAAGTGCAGCTAGACTAGCAACATACTATTGCATATTGTCTGTGCTGATCTCCAAGCATGTGCTGAGCTCCAGTCAAACTCACTCGTCTTCACCTCGGTGAGTGTGCCAAAAGGGTGGAATCACATGCGTGCACACAATGATGTGCATGCTATTGAATTCCCTTGCATGTGATAAAAAACAATGCTCACCTTGTCTACTTCGTGCCAGCTGCTGGGATGGATCTATAATCTGTACGACAACAGTTTCATCTGTCTATATATGTTGTGCTCCCTGCAGTACCTTTTCATGTTGTAGCTCATTCTCTCATTTGTGTAGCTCCCATTCTTCCTTAGGTTGCTCCTTCAGAACATGCAACTCCTTCTTTGTTTCTTTCTCTACCTTCACGAGATCTACGTATCATGCCATCACCTCATAGCCTCAATCTCCAAAGCTGCTTTCATCATGAGTGGATCTTCTTTGAACTTGCATCTTTGCTCCGCCTATATGTTGTAAACAACCTTCCTCTTGCATTCATCACGTGCAGGTGTGCTACCTTCTACTACTATTGATGGTGCTACTCCCTGTGATGTCATTGCCATTCGTCCTGATATACTTCTCCATGAACAACTTGATGTCTTCATGTATAGGAAGGTTCATAAACACTTGATCGACTACATCCCCAGTTGCACTCTTAACGATGTCTTTGACTCTGCTCTCCTAGAAGCCATTGTACCTATGCTGTTGGGAGGTTGATGACACTTGTGATGCCTGGAGACATAGCAACACTCATGGCAAGCAATCTGTCAGTCGAAAACAAAAATAAACTGGAGGATTGACATGCAACATACCTGTGTGACTGTTTGCAAAGATTGCACAATTTTCACCGGGAGGCTGGGAGACTGACTGCCAAGACTGTAGATGACAAATTTCAGGCTTCCAAGAGGCTGACTGACTACTGGAACAGCGTAATGGATAGTCCAACCTAGCCTACTAAGGACTAAAACTATGCAATGTGCAATTTCAGTTAGCAGTGACATGCAGCCAACAAACTGCATTGCACACTTTTTGGGAACAATAGGACACTACCTCCAAGAATTACGCAATGCAAGCCTGGACGTCAGTGCTGGGCCAGACTTGCATAATTTCTAGAGGGAAGGTACAGCTTGTGCTTCAGGAAATGCGCAGTGCTATCTGGGTAAGGTACGATCTAGGGCAAGGAAGCCCAGACCAGCTGACGGGTGACTGAAAACATGAGAAGTCTGAATGCATGATAAGATGAGTGCAAACAAGAGTGAATGATTATGCATGAAAAAAGTAAGTGCATGATTCAGAAGATGGGACAACATGCATGCGAGTGAAGCGGGTCGCCATGACAGTGATAAATAGTGCACAAACAGTGTCATGCATGTGACAACATTGAGATACAAATGAAAACTGAAACGACGCTTGTACACGCTGAAATGCATGAAAACGACAACAAGCATTCACAAAAATCATGCAGACAACACAAAGCACAAGACATGAGAAGTGGGCTTACCCTGAAACATCTAAGTTGAATGTGCCAAAGACTCCTAGATGTGATGTGGGATGTCATATCTACAAGATTGATGTGAGGAATGTGCTCTGCAGCATCCTATTCTTAAGTTTTGATAAGATCGAGGTTATGACATGCATGCCACAAATCTAGGAAAAGGGACACTTGGTGGGAGGGTTCTGAAATGATCCTTGCATGTAACCTCCAGCTTCTAAAAATATATCCCTAAATCTAGGGATTCCTTTGCACACTGCCTTCAGAAAAGAAGTCCATGCATGAAAATCAATTTTTCTTTGTCCCAGAGGGAATCGATCAACTTGAAGGCACATGCATTGGTCTGAAAGCCTGGGAGAGGGATTTGTGCAATTTTTGGGCTAAGTAGAGATGGTTGTCCTAGAGAGATTGCACAATTTCTGGGAGGAACAGGTGATGGTCTCCTAGGATTGCGCAATTTCAGGGCTAAGTAGCTATCCTGGGTCAGAGTGCGCAATTTTCTCAAGGAAGCCTGTCTGACTGCATTATGCAATTTATGAACCCACCAGGCTACCTAGCTAATTTTTGCAATTTTTGCTACCTGTTGGGTTGGTTGTCCCAAAGTGATTGTGCTATTTCTAGGAGTAACAAGTGACTACTGCCCAAAATTATGTAATTTCTGGGCTGAGTTGTTTCCTTGGGATGAATTATGCAATTTTTTAGAGGAAGACAGTCAGGAAGAATTATGCAATTCTAGAGCCCAACTAGGTGTCCAACTGGGTTTGTACAATTTATGGAGGGAAGGTTGGTTCCCCTCCAGAATTGCACAATTCCCAGAGCGAGTTGCTCAACCAGCAACTGACACTAAGTCTAGAAATCAGCGTGTGAAGGAGGTGGAACCAACTTGCATGCACTGGTTGACAAGACTCTATGAAATAACTGAAGTTGATATGCTTCACAGTGCATGACATGCTATTGAGGATGGTTGGTAGGGAGGCTCCAAAATAAAGCTAAGGAAAAATTTTGGAGGGTGGTTGTAGCCACTACAACACTTGGCGACACACTGGTAGAACTCAATCTCTCTGAATGGACCTTGTTCGTGAAAATAAAGTCTAACACCTCTAGAAATATCTTTTAGTTCTCTGTTTGTCTTGGTTTCCACAGTTGCTTAATTGTAATATGTAACATCTGCGAGGCTCTTGGTCGGTCGACACACATTCCAAGCCAATCCAACACAGTTGTTTTGATTGGGGATGAGGGGTATATTGGTGCACAAGTCATATGATCATCAGAGTTTTAGTTTCATCTCTGGTGTTGCTCTGTTGCCAGTAGCCCTAGACAATACCCTGACGAATTCATGCTGGAATACAAGCATCACTCTGCTACTAGCGAGCCTAGTTAGCACCCCAATGGAGTTACTTACATCACCTTTCTACACAGGAAGCATTTCTCTTCTTTCACCTTATTCATTTTCATTTTTTCATTTTTTCATTTTTTCTTAACTATGCATAACACTTATTCATTTCAGAGGCAGAAGAAGAATACCCACTTATTAAGAGAAGAAGAGGATGTTCCTTTAGAAAGTTAGTTTGTATATACCTATGATGTGTTTTTTAAGGTTTTCCCCCTCACCTTACTCTACTTGACTGAGATGACAAGGATTAACCAAAAAAAAGCTGACTAGAGTAGGTGATACTAGTTTGCATGCAAGCATTGTGTTTTAACTAAGCTTCACTTTGAAGAGTATGTATTTTCCATTGATGTATCATGGGCTAAAGACAACAATTTCTTACATAAGAGGCAGGATGACAGATAACCAAGTATTGATAGTTGTACAAGTCCTCTTGTACTTCACCCAACTTCTTTCAAGATTCACACACATTCCATGCGAAACTAACCTACGGACATAAACAAGCAAGCACACCAAAAAGAAAAGCAAGAAGCAAAATAAAATGTGTATGCAAAGCGAGTAAGAAAACAAACAAGAAAGCAAGCAAACACACAAAGAAAGAAGCAAACATGCATGCAAGCAAACAACTCAGAGAAATACTACTTCTACTACTAAGCTAATAGTACATGGTTCACATCACATGAAATGATACTTCGAATTTAGCCATTGGTGCATTGGTCAACCCATGTTGGTGAAGGTATGGTTTGCGAACATCGTAGTTGTGCAAACCAACAAGCATGAAAGATATAATGATGAAGACATGCACACTCCGATCTTGCAAGCATCGACATAACAAAAATTAGTAAAAGCACATGACATCCACTCTGTGAACTTTCCATGGTGTTGTGCTACACTACATGTAGATGTTGAGTGTATGCATTCTCTTGAATGTGACATGCAAGAAAACATGAGAAAGGTAGACCACTTATGTTGTGCAAGTGTGATTTTTGTGTAAGATTACTCCAATGCTTGATGATGGGATCAGGTAGTTCGAGTGGAGGTGAAATATGAGTGTTAGATTGATATTCAATGCCTACGAATGAGTGATGAGGAGCCTTGCATCTTTGATCAACTTCCTATTTAGAAGCGAAACCAACCTTAGGATAGCGAGGGCCTGACATAACCATTAGCTCACGTTGAAGTTCCTCGACAGTCTATGGGGTTTTAAGTTCATAGACAAATAGATCCTCGTAGACTAGTGGCTTAGATGGATTAACAACAAGTGAATGAACATCCTGATCAGATGAAGAAGTAGAGAGATCACAACAACTAAGATCAGAAAATCCAGGATGTTTGTTGACATCCTCATGATTTGATGAATCATGTAGAAGGGTGGATGAGAAGCAAGGATGTTCACCCTCTATGTTTTCAGAAATGACATATGACAGATTGGATGGATTTTCGGAGGAAAATGTGTCTGCTCCTAAATGTAATGATAGACTGACATCAAACGTATCTTGTGAACGATTGGAAGTAGAAACATCTAGAAATGAGTTTTCACAGCGAAAATCAATAGTGGTAGAACCACAAGGGATGTTAGGATAAAGCGGATGAGGCACATTGGAAAGGAGTCATTCTTCAATGCAGGTTCTTCTTTATATTCTCACACACACTCATCATGAATGAGGGTGTAGGTTAGCTACATAGTACCAACTCTATCGACAACTTGATCCTCATTCACAACAGGTGAAGAGTCTGGAATGGAAGAACACAAGACAATATCATATGGAGGATCATCCAAGTATGGAGACGGAGGTTGAGATACAAAATGCATGTGATAACCAAATGGATTTACAACCAAGCTTGTGTGAAAATCAAAAGGAGCAATTTCAGGAATATGTGATGTGGAACAGATGTGTATGCATGCTCTCCCACATCACTCTACAATGGTGGAGTTGTTTGATGACGGGACGGTAGACAATCACTTGTGATAACGACCGTGTCCATACGTGATTGTGTAGCTCCATCACCAAGGTATGCTGAGTGGGGATTGATCTTGAACTTCTTCTTGGGATTGACTTATTTGTTAAGAAAGTATTCGAATATGTCCCAAAGATATGGAAACTTCATCTAGATTTTTAGAGCTTCAAACTACAACACACGGAAGCATTCCCAAAATTCCATAAGCGATTCATGCGGGGCCTTCCGTTGTTGCGACCTTTTTTTGTCAAGAGGTTCTGGATCAAAATGATAGAAAGTAGATTCAATGAGATCACATAATTGGTCAAGTGAGTAAACACTGCTAGGAGGCAGACTGCAGCACCACCATTGTGGGGATTCACAAAGTGTGTATGAAAACAACAGATTTACCTCTTCTTCATAGAAATCATCTACATTCTCAAGGAATGCTTAAAAGTGTTCTAAGTACTCAGGCCAGGCTACTTCGCCTTCACCATCATACATGAATTCAGACAAGAGATCAAAAAACTCCATCGTGATGTTGAGACGTTCGACATGCGAAAGACATCCTGGAGGGATGAGTGTAATAGAATCCATGATAGATGTGCAAAGGTTCAAAACAGGATGAGAGGACACAACTTTTCATCTGGCCCTCCTTCTAGCACCAAAATGTTTATGGTGTTGGACCCGCCAACATGTCAAGGGATCTCCCTAGTAAGAAGTCCCAACTAGACCTCAGACCATTTGGTGTAGGAGTCCTAATAGTGGGTCGTACGGTATCACGTTGAAAACATTTTCATGCAGAGGCAAGTAAGATATCCCTATTCATAGCGAGGGTGTGACATATGCAATAAGTCAAGGAAGGTGCATGAGTGGTCCTAACAAACAAGGGGTGATGTGAGTGCACCCTTGGAAACCTGTGAAAAAAAAGAGTTAAGAAAGGAACACACGAACAAATATGCATCATAAACTGGAAGGTAAGTAAGCTAGTAGTCCAAAGTGATGGTTAAACCAACAACACATTTCAGTTAGATTCATACATACTTATATAGGAAAGTCATACATGCATGCATAAAAAAACATATACATATATCATTTAGAGTAAACAAGATAGCTTAAATATAATACGACATATGCATGAAACATGTTGGATCTGTTATATGAAGAAGTGAAAGTTCCAATCATACAATACAACCATGACCAACAACTAGTTCTGAGAGCAGAACATTATAGTCACTGTTGCTTGCTCCTCCAAAGAGATATACTAGCTCTTCATAGTGGAGAAGCCAAGGCTTGTTACAATACTATCCAAGCTTTCTCTAAGATACTCCTATTAGAAGCTTGGCTAACCAAAAGCCCCTACAACGAGTTATGAGGTACTACATATAGAAAAGGGTGGGATGACCCTTGAAATTCCCCTTTGTGACTATTCACCTACCCTCATGACCCTTCAACTACTCTATGACTGTTACATTCATCTATTGACACTTGAACTTCCACTTGACAAGACGTTACATACAATCTACATAGGTACCCATGTGAAACAAAATGGCTTGAGAAATCCATGCAAGACATCACTAACACTCGAACCATTGTAGTGAGAACAACTCTTCGACATCCTCATGACATTCAACTATGGTGAACTGATGCCACGCTTGGTCATCCGTGATCGTGTCCATGTGCTCAGTGGTGACATATTGCTGAAAGTGAACTCTTGCCTCCGTTGCATCCGAGCACACTGATATGGCTCCTCTTTCCAACTCATCTTATAATGTGCATATCATCATCTTGAGTGTAGCTAGACCAACAACATGCTAATGCATACTTATTGTGATGATCTCCAAGCATGTGTTGGTGGCCATGTGCATCAACTTGTAGGAATACATGTTCAGCTCCAGTCAGACTTTCTCCTTGTCTTCACCTCAATGAGTGTGCCAAAAGGGTGGAATCACATGCATTCACACAATGACATGCATGTTGCTCAATTCTCTTGCATGCGATCAACAATACTACTCACCTTGTGTACTCTGTGTCAGTTGCTGGGATGGATCTATAACTTGTACGGGTGTTGTTTCATCCGTCTATGCATGTTGTGCTCTATGCTAAACATGTTGCTATTGTAACTCATTCTCTTCTATTTGTAGCTCCTATTCTTCCTTGAGTTGTTGCTTTAGCACATGTGACTCCTTGTCTATTTCTCTCTCTACCTTCACGCGATCTATGTGTCGCGCTGTCACCTCATAGCCTCAATCTCCAAAGCTAATTTTGTCATCAGTGGATCTTCTTTGAATTTACAGCGTTGCTTCGCCTCTATGTTGTTAATAACCTTCCTCTTGCATTCATCCCATGTAGGTGTGTTTCCTTCTGCTGCCACTGATGGTGCTTTTTGTTGTGATGCCATTACGATTCATCTTGAAATCCTTGTCCATGAACAACTTGATGTCTTCGTGGATAGGCAAGTTCATAGACACTTGATTGACTAAAACCCTAGTTGCGCTCTTAACAATGTCTTTGACTCTACTCTCCTAGAAGCCATTGTACCTATGCTGTTGGGAGGTAGAAGACACCTATGATGCGTGGAGACATAGCGACACTCATGGCAAGAAATCTGTCATTTGAAAACCAAAAGAAACTAGAGGACTGACATGCAACATACTTGTGTAACTATCTACAAAGATTTTGCAATTTTCACTGAGAGGCTAGGAGACTGACTGCCAAGACTGCGAAGTACATAGTTCAGGCTGCTAGGGGGCTGACTGACTACTCGAACTGCGCAATGGATAGTCCAGCCTAGATTGTTGAGGGCTAAAACTGCGCAATGCGCAATTTTAGTCAGTAGTGACATGCAACCAGCAAACTACATTGCATAGTTTCTAGGGCCAGCAGGACACTCCCTCCAAAAATTTCGTAATGCAAGCTTGGAGGTCAGTGTTGGGCTAGACTTTTGCAATTTTTGGAGGGAAGGAAAAGCCTTCACTTCTGTAAATGCACAGTGTTAGCTGGGTAAGGCATGATTGGGCCAAGGTAGCCCAGACTAGCCGACGACTGACTAAAAACATGAGAAATCTGAATGCATGATGAGATGAGTATAAACAAGAGTGAATGATTATGCATGCAAACAGTAGGTGCAGGACTTAGAAAATGGGACAACATGCATGCAATTGAAGCGGGTCGCCGTGATGATGACCATCGGTGAAAAAATAGTGTCATGCATGCAACAATAGTGAGATGCAAATGAAAACTAAAATGACACTTGTACAAGCTAACATGCATGCAAACAATAACAAGCGTTTAGAGAAATCAAGTAGACAACATTCACTCAAGCGAAAACACAAAAGGTGACAGAAATGTAGTGCAAGACATGCGAAGTGGGCTTACCTAGAAACAGTTGATCTGAATGTGCCGAAGACTCCTAGATGTGATGTGGGATGTTAAATCTTTAAGATCGATGCAAGGAATGAGCTTTGTAGTGTCTAG
Organism: Pinus taeda; assembly: GCA_000404065.3. Taxonomy (NCBI): domain Eukaryota; kingdom Viridiplantae; phylum Streptophyta; class Pinopsida; order Pinales; family Pinaceae; genus Pinus; species Pinus taeda. The sequence continues at coordinate 36,300 of APFE030193494.1, forward strand.
TTCATAAGTTTTGATAAGATTGAGGTTATGACTCGCATGCCACAAATCTAGGAAAATCGACACTTAGCGGGAGGTTTCTGAAATGATCGTTACATGTAACTTCAAGATGCTAAAAGTAGATCCCTAAATCTAGGGATGCCTTTGCATGCTTCCTTGGGAAAAGCAATCCATGCATGCATATCAATTTTGCTCAATCCTAAAGGGAACTGGTCCACCTGAAGGCACATGCATGGTTCTGCAAGCCTAGGAGAGGGATTTGCACAATTTTTGGGCCAAGAAAAGATGCTTTTCCAAGAGGGATTGCACAATTTATGGGAGGAACAGGTGATGGTATCCCAGGATTGTGAAGTTTCTAGGTTGAGCAGCTGTCCTGAGTCAGACTACGCAATTTTCTGAAGGAAGTTTGTTTGACTACATTGTGTAATTTATGAACCCAATAGGCTACCTAGCTAATTTGCACAATTTTTGCTAGCTATTGGGCTAGTTGTCCCAAAGGATTGTACAATTTCTAGGAACAATAGGTGACTATTGCCCATAATTGATCAATTTATAGGCTAAGCAGCTGTCTTGGGATGAATTGTGTAATTTTTTAGAGGAAGACAGTCAAGACAAATTGTGCAATTCTAGAGCCCAGCTTGGTGTCTACCTGGGTTTGTGTAATTTCTCAAGGGAAGGCTAGTTCCCCTCTAGAATTGTGCAATTCCCAGTGGGAGATTCTCAACTATCAATTGACACTATGTCTGGAAATTAGCCTGTGAAGGAGGTGGAACAAACTTGCATGCATAGGCTGACGAGACTCTATGAAATAGATGAAGTTGGTGTGCGTGAAAGTGCAAGACATGCTGTTGAGGATGGTCAGTAGGGAGGATCCAAAACGAATCTAAGGAAAAATTTTGGAGGGTGGTTGTAGATGCTACAACAGAACATAAGCCCCACTACTCTCCCAAACTTCCATGGTCTAGTTTCTGAAGACTCATACTCATTCATGTTCAAGTTTGTTGTGGTTTTTAGAACTTATGATTACACTTTTGAGGAAAAAAAAGTTGAAATTGTTTCCCTCCATTCTCAAGGATGCAACCCTAAGCTGGTTCATGGGTCTAGAAGGAGGTAACATTACCACTTTGTCTCAAATGAAATAATACTTTAATGAGAATTACAAAGATGATTGTAGGTCTAAGGACACTAGCGAGGAAATCTTCAAGATGACTCAATGGGTAGATGAGTATTTAGAAGGCTATGAGGAGAGGTTTCAACTAAACTATAAGAGAGCCAACTGTACCCTTGAACCAGAGTCAGTGAATCTTCTATTAATTAGAGGGGTTAGTGATGAGCTAATGGAAATCCTAAATACCCTCTCTAGTGGATACATTTACCAATTGAATTATGATGAAATCAAGACAATGTTTAAGAATCACTCTAGGGCTGCAAGAAAATGATGTAGATCTACTCAAGGCTTGGAAAAATTTTCATCCTCTATCTCAGCCATCAAAGATGAAATATGGAGGATAGAATATTTAAAGAATAAAAGGTTACACACATTTTCCTTACAGATGGACATCATGTAGATTAGCAAGAAACAAGAAGAGGAAAAAAGGGCACTAGTTGTCTTTTTCCCTAAATGTAACAAAAGGAACCCTAGGAATGAAATTCCATTGGATGTAATAGAGGTTTTGCTAGTATGTGATGAGAACCATACAATTGATAAGTGTCCATCCCTTTTAGGGCTAAAGGTTGTGTATTAAGTGGCTAAGGGAAGTGCAGAACAAATTTATTTGATCAATCAAAGGAGTCCATAAGGCCCTTGGCCATATCAACAAGGGATGCAAGGTGTACGCCATCCTTCTTTCAATCCAAACTAGAGTACACCTTTTCAACATTGGTATCCTCAAGCCAACTCACCGTTTTCATTGTAGGTTTTAACCTTGTGTAGAAATTACTTTCAAACAAATCTTTAAAAAAGAAAAATATAACATGGCGAGAACATAAAACAAATATACACATAGATTTTCCCCTGTATCCCAAAACCAGGACTACCAGATTTAGTTTTCATTATATTCATTCCAATGTTACCATACATATATGTACATGTTGAATAATTCATAAACCCCAATCCATTAACCCTGGATAAGAAAATAACCATAGTTCCCTTAACCGGATCTAAAAAATACAATGGGAAGAAAACCATCATACCCAAAACCATGTGCAAACCCCATGCACAAAATCATGGGTAGGTACACCCAACATCTTTAGGTCTACCCACCATCCTTGGATCTACCCAACTATTATTAGGTCCCCTACAAATCACTTGATAGCTAGTCATGGAAAAAATATAACACACATCAAACATTCTCCCACTTGTTGTTTTCTTTCCTCATTGGGGGTCACATGAGAGCTTAGTCATTGGTCCAGGATTGCAACTCCTATTGTTGTTGTATACCAAGAAAACTTCTCAGTGCTCATAGATGTTGAGCGCAGGATCCCCCAAGGGCAATTTTGTGGCTTACTACCCAGATTTTAGTCCAATTTTGTAATACAAATGTAAAAACTCCACATTTTGTGGGCGCCATAGTTGTTAAAGAGTCATAAGGTTGTCTACCTTTATTTTGATAATGTAATGTTGGTTGTAAAAGATCTACCCATGGTCTGCAAACCATGGGATTGTATAAATAGAATGAAGTTCTAAGAAGTCAAAGGCATCTAAGGAAGAATCAATGAACATATGATGTATGTGAGATAGCTCTAAAGTGTAAGTCTAACTTTTGGGTCGGAGCGTAGGTAGAGGCTCTGCATCTTAGTGCGCAAAGGCCTAGTACTCCGCAACTTAGTGCTTGGAGGCCTATAGTTGAGTGTGCAGGGCAAGTCGAGTCTGTAACAGTCAAGAATCATTAATAAAGAGAAGTTTTCTATCATTCTACATATTTATTTCCTATTTATGCATCTATTATATTGGGTATGAATTTCACTTCTAATGCTTATATGATGCGTGAATGTGTATAAATATATTAGTTAAGTGAATGCTAGTAAGAATAACTATTTATGCAAAGCTAATTAAGATCTACTAGTAAGATAAGTAAGATACTTAACCTAATTTGAGAGACAGTGCAGATTGCTACTCTAGCAGCGTGAAAGGACTGCAGCCCCTAGTTAGGACTGCGCGAAAGTCGATTGTAACACTTTGCGAAGGTACTGAAGGATAGAGTAGAGAATGAAGCCACCTGTGTGAAGGCAGGTATAGTTGGAATAAACTAACATTATAACCATCTCAAGGGTGTGGAAACTTGGTTCCAGCATCCCCCCATACTGCTTCGGGTGAGACTTCAGTCTGCACTCCGCGAGCTGATGCGAAAAGGGCCAGTAGTGTAGTGATTTGTTTAGCTAACTAATGTTGAACCTAGGTCAAGCCCCCTCAAGCCAAAAAATGGTTCCGTTGCTGGGACCGGAATCTACAATAGAGATGTGTGATGTTGTATCATTGAAATCCAACTAAGAAAGAAATCGAAGGCTGGTTGGACAAAAGAATTCACGAGTTGGTGGCATAGGAAAATAGAAACATGTGACTGTCAAAAGAACACTGGTTAGACAACTACCTATATATGGATATCCATGAAATATTTTTCGCGTCCTTGCCTACTGAGCTATACAAGTGGATCATGAAGAGAGTAGATAGCCAAGTAAGGTGGAAACTTGATGGTCCTATTGGGTGGACCCAGGAGCTAGTGCGACGATTGGAAGCATCAGAGGATAAGATCGTGCATGCCATGGATCATTGGCTCTTTCGCATTATAGGAGGATTTGTTACTGAGTTCGTGGCTGACACCTCAGTCAGATATAGTGAGGCAGGGCAACGCTTTCTCAAATGACCACAAGGTAAGTACGTAAAGTCTTTGAATACTTGGAATAGAATGCAGTTATTCAAAAAGTGGGTTATGCAGTTACCTTGATGTTTGAGGCTACGTGAAGTAGAAAGGTTTACAAGAACGAAGGAAATAAGGGTCCAGAAAATAGTCCCTTGATTTCACCTCCATGAGGGGACAAGGAAGAGCTCGCGAAGGTCTCTCTGCAAAGTGCTATTAGTATAATAAGACAAAGAATTCCGCGAATACCACCTCCACCCACATCACCACCAGCTTCACCTCCGTCACCTCCATCTTCACCCGTACCACCTCCACTGCCACCGCAATTAAGTATGGCGAGCATAATCAAGTTTCCTTTGTTCAAAGGCTTTGGAAATGAGGATCTGGACCAATTCTGGTTTGTAGTGAAGGCTGTATGGGAAGATCAAGGTGTTATAGATGACCATATAAAGAAAGCAACACTAGTTAGTGCCCTACAGGATCATGCGCTGACTTGATATATCAAGTACTCCAATGATAACCCGAAAGCGTGAGTAGCGGACATTGAAGCAGCACTAAATAGGGAATTTAGTAGGCCTAAATCTGAAGCACAACCGATTATTGGATTCAAATAAACCAAGATGCTACCAAGGAAGATGCCTTGGGAACTAGATCAGAGGCTGAAATGTACGATTGCAAAGAAAAAATGAATTTAACAGATGGACATCATCGCGAGTGGTTTATAGCTTCACTACTACCACACTTGACGAGTGCGTTGTCGCAGTAGAAGATAACAACTCAGGTAGAGGCCCTAGAGATTGCCATGAGACTACATGAGACTCTGATGCAAGATCCTATTCTGGGAGTTCAACAAATTCATGCACAACTGAAGAATCTATGCCTTGAGATGCAAAGCTTGAAGCAGGATAGGATGGTTCATACAGAAGTGTGAAAATAAGTATGGTCTGTGAAATGCAAGAGTTAGGGTCATGAAAAAGACCACTGCTCGATATTTACAAATTACGTTGCAGGAGGAGGACCGATGCCTCTAAGGCTGGAAGCTCAAGCAGGACCCAGCACGGTGCTTGCTTTGTGGTGCGCTATCTGTCAAGTAGCCAGAAAGCATGCCATAGATAACTACCACCTGTTATAGAAGTATACACAAACTCCACAATAATTGTTTTGTAACTTTTGTTGGTTGGTGGGACATGATGAGCATACTTGTAGGAGCTATGAATTGATGATGTATAGAATGCCTGCCTACAGAGTTCAGGCCAAAACATGGCCCCTTTACTAGAATGTAGGAATGGCGCGGACATGATTTCAGGGGCTAAGAAGAGGCCAAGGTAGAGGAGGACCTAGTAGAGGTTGCAGAAAATTGATTTGCTACAATTGTGGAGGGCGAGGACACTATACCCACTGTTAGTGTTAGCGTCTGCATACATTCATCAGGGATCAAATTTTCTCTTTGCATTTTCATTTTAGGGGTCCCATACTGAAATTTTTACATCATTTCATTAGGTCATGTCAAGCTGATCCACTGTTGGTTGTATTCTCCTCAAAAAATCTAATTTCTCCCTCATAAAGTACACTTGCTGACCCATCTTCACGTTGTATTCAGTCATGGATTCATGGTCAAAATGCAATCATGTTTTCATTAGGTCTTAGCATTTCATTTCCAAGGTCAAAGGAATGATTTAAAGGTGTAAATAAAGGGCAGCAAGGGGATGAGGATGATAAATAAATCAAGAATGACTACTAGTAATTCATAGTCACTGTACAATTATCTTGTAAACTAATGTAATTTTCACCTCAAAAAACATGTTTTTGAGGTGAAAATAGAGTATTTTGAGCTAATTTATATTTTTATGTAATTTAAGTCACTATATGTAATAAATGATCTTGGCTGCACTGAGGCATCTCTCCTTGCTACAAGACAATGAACCACTGCAAAAATCAGTTCAAATTGAGCATCATCCACCTAAGAAGGAACAATGAAGAAAAGGCATTAAAACAGAGATTTGAAAAAGGTCAAGAAAAATTAGAAAGTGGGTTTTTCTAATGAAAAATCAAAATATACTCCTATATAAGGTGTCACATTTCATTTTCAAACTCATCATTCTCGTTTGGAAAAGAAGGAGTCAAAAGGTGAAGAAAAGAGGATAAGTTCAGTGAGTTTTGGGCCAAGGAGGAGTAGCACTGTGTGTAGGGAAATTCAGGCAGTGTAAAAAACCACTGTGCTGCACGTTCAGGAGGGCATTGCGTGCCTATAGCAGGCGCTACGCATTGAACCAACAAGGGCCAAAAAGCCCCCATATACCTAAAAACATCAAAAATCACCCTCTCTTCCCTCAAGCGAGTAATTTTCCTCACTGTACTTCATCAATGGTTTGCAATTGAAGTTCTTAAAGGTAATTTACAATGGCAAAAGTGAAACCCTAGATTCTTCCTTAATTATACCCTAGAAACCCTAACCCCATTATTTCTCCCATCACCTATCACTAAAGCCATGAACCCCTACCCTATATCACTCCATAATATTTTATATTCCTTTGTACTTCATCCCACAAGCTATACTTCAAAAAGGACCCAAGCCCCTCTTCCTCATTTTCATGATTCATACCCTCCCATTCATTTCCTAGCCCACCAAATAACTCACAAGGTCATCTCCCATTCCCTTATTGCTAATAACTCTTGCTCACTCCCTTCATCCCTTTCTAGTAGTACACAACCTCAATATTTGCAAATATGGATAGAGAAGACAAAGACTATGAGGAGGAGGAAACCACTAGAAGTGACAGTTCAATAGATAGACCTAGACATCAGAGAGAACCACACAAGGGAAGCAGAATTATCAAGGAAGAGCCATCAAACCTCAGAGAGTTGCAGGCCTCTCATTTGGCTGTAACTTGTTTTAGGCATCTAGGGTGCTATGAGTTCTGTGAGTAGGTAGAGAGAGTTCAACACCACCCTCAGCTCACCAGCATTTTTGTACACAATCTTTGGGACAAGAAGGTGACTCTTGTTGGGGTGACATTTATAGTTTCACCCTCCATTATTGCAGATGCAGCTAGGATTCCAAATGTAAGGGAGAAGTGGTACAATTCACAGTACCTAGATGAACACTATTATGAGCCTTACATCAAACCCAGGTACAGAAATGAAGCAAAAAGGCTTTTTCCTTTCAGGTTCTTTGAAGAAAAGTATGCCCCCATGATGAAAATCATCATGAAATATTTCACTAATATTTTCCAGATTGTACACCTATCACATCAAGCTTCTCATGCATTTTACCAGGGTGAGGATGTTAAACCTCCCTTATTTCTTGTTCAAGAATATTGAGAAGATGGCTCACTTTGTGCAGAAAAAGTCATACCCTCACCAGATGAGTAGTCTTTATCATTATTCCCTGATCAAGATGATTGCGCTTCATCATCTTAACTTCCTCAACGTCTCCTGGGAGACATTTATTGCTTATGACATCTTCGGGGGTCCTCAAATTCCTCCACTAGTGTCCCAAGAATTAGGAGGACCTTCTAACAGTGCTCAGGTGAAGAAAGATGTGCAGGCCAAAGAGAGTAGAGCTACTGAGGTGCCCAAGACCTACATGACATACCAAAGGGGCACAAGAAGATTGTTTGTAGCTGATAGGAAAGTGTTTGGTCATAGGATGTGGAAGGGACCTTGCCTTCTTCATCAACTCATAAGAAAATGCTTTCTCCACAGGATGTGGAAGGGGATGTGCCTTTTCTTCAACACAACAAGAATAGGTGCAATAGCTGCACAAAGGGAAAGAAAAGATGCAGGTGGAACATCTTGATGATGAGGAGGAAGAAAGAGACTTTGATATGACAGAGCATGATGAGTCAAAACAACATTATATTCATCATGGCATGGAGACAATTGACTTCTGGGCTCAGGATGAAGCAACAATGAAAGACATCATCATACAGGAAAAGGAGGCTCAAGTCTAAGCATTGATGGAAAACTTGGTGAGAGCCAAGCATGTCATCACATATCTGGAACAAGAGAACAAGTAGCTGAGTGAGAAGCAGGTCCTCATGGAGCTGGAACTTCTCAAGATAAAAGGACAAGGTGACAAGGGTAAGTCAGCATTGCAAGAGGAAGAGGCATTGGTCACTTTGACTCCAATTGAGAAAGAAATTGAGGGTGATAGAGAGAGTTGGCTTGAAAGAGTCAATTTACACTTAGAGAAGATGTTGCAAAAGGCTAATAGGGAGAACCAGATCATCAGGCACATGGCCTACCACTATAGGACCCGGAACAAAATTTGCAACATGAGGGTCAAACAGATGAAAGCAAGGCTAAGACGGGCTCTAAAATGAAAAAAAGAGGAGGATAGGCTTAGGTTTCTTGGTGAAGCTTCCTTGGATCATCAGGATGCTTGATTATGGTGTTGCTCACTAGTTTTGGTCAAGTTTTTTCTTTTTGCAAATTTTGAAAATTCTAAACACAAAAAATCTGGCGTTGTGCTTTTCCTAGTGGCACCCAATGGACAAATGGCATGCATTTCTTGATTTATAAGGATGATTACATGCACCTTATGGATTTGGTAAGTTTTGGGGGCAGAATTAGTCCACCAAAAAGTAAAAAAAACACCCTAAAAATGACTTTTCTGTCACTTTTTGGACACATAGAAGCAGTCTTGGAAGAATCAACTTTTGAGGGGACGAATGAGCTTCGAATGAATATATTCCAAGTGTTTTGGAAGGTAGACTTGAAGATATTTCCAATGTGTTGTCATGAGGTCAATTTGGATACTGGGAAGGCCTCCAAAGAAGACCTGAAAGTGGAGCTTCACATTGGACCAGTGGCACTGCACGTAGGACAAATTTTGCACAGGATGGCCATTTTTTTGTGTTTTGACTGTGTTCATGGATTTTCTCTCATGGAGGATGTTTTACTGATGTAAATGATGAATTGGCTTGTAAATATGATGAAGATTAGTAGTATATGGTAGATTCATTAGATTAAAAGTCAATTTGAGCACAAATGAATCAGTTTTCTCACTTTTAGAAGCAAGTTGTTGGGATGCCTAAATTCCAGTTTCTTGTTCAGTGTTGGTTAGATTAGCTCCTCATCTTGGGGATTTGACCCCTGAGGATGGGAGGATGTTGAAACAATGCCTTTATATTCTTCTTCTTTCCCATTGTAAAGGGTTGGACTCAACTGGGTGCTTGGGTTTTGAAAGAACATCATTTTGTATCAGTTAGCAGGAGATTAATTAGAAATTGTAGCTATTTCTTTGGGATCCATGTGGTATGGTGTTTAGTTTAGTTTCCTCTCTTGTCATCATATGATTAAATGTTTTGTGTGATTCATTAATCATCTCATTGCTTCTAAGTGGATGTTTTCAAGTTGATAGGCAGAATCCATAACATTAATGCTCTGCTTTGGGAAAATATTCACATTTTTATGTTTTATAGAGTTTAAGAAGGATCCATGATGATCACATGATCTTCCTAACTTCTCATCGGCCTTGAATCACCTCACCCATCAGACCTTAGAGTGGTAAGCCTCATACCTACCTTGCCCAATCAAACACCCTGCAATTTGGACATAATTTCCTTGCCCAAACTCTCAGGCTCCTCCTGATCCAGGAGACCCCCTTCAAATCAAATCAAACCTTGTGCTACTATACCTAGCCTAATATTATTTTCCTAATCCAGTCATCTTGGCTAAGATACTCACAGAGAGAGTCCTCTCCTGGCCTAGTACGGCTAGCTACTTGGCTAAGTGTGGTTTATGGTTACCATGGCATTTCCTTCCTTCAGCCCGAGGTTCATTCTACGTGATAACATAGTGGCAACCATACTGGGGAACGTAGTTTTATGTTCCTCAGAAAAATGTATCAAGTTCAGATCTGTTTGTTGATGGTGGACAATGATCAGACATCGGAAGGCTCAAATCATTCACTTGGCGACTCTAAATCAGTTTCGAGATCAGATCTAAGGACTCCACTGGAGGATGAATTCAACCAACAGAAACACGAAAGGACAATATGGAAAGATCAGGTATTCAAGTTGGAATTTCATCCAAGACATTATGTTCTTTGTTATAAATTATTTCTTATCTTTTCCCGAGAGTGTCGAGAAGGCTTTACAAAGTATATTGTGTTTGAGAAAATATCCTAGACCTACATGTGATTCCTTCCCTTTGAAGATTGTGAATACAAAATATTCACATGCCTTTGATCTTGATCAAGACACTTCTTCTGAATCTTATGATGATCGTCTTCAAAATTATGAGCCTCAAGAGATAAAGAATAATTCTATAGCTTCTGTATATATTCCTGTACCTTGTAAAATTATAGATAGATAGAAACCTCTGATTTTACCTCCTATATCTCATGCTTTCTCTAAAAATCATTACCTATATCTACCAAGATTTGATGGTGAATGTGACAACATCACTGCTGAGAGTAATGTACTGAATTTTGAGTCTTTTCTTGACCTTTTTGAAGTTGATGAAGAGGATGTCAGTATTAGGCTTTTTTCTCTTTCTTTGCAAGGCAAAGTCAAGAGTAGGTTCAAAACCCTGCCTGATGTGAGCATCTCAGATTTCCAGCAGTTTGTCAAAATTTTCCTCGATAAGTGGGTGGTCAAACAAAACCCTTTCTTGATTCTAGAAGAGTATAACTAGCTGAAAAGACTGCGAGGGGAGATAGTACAATTGTTTTCTGCCAGGTTTAACCAAGTCTATTTTTCAATACCTGCTAATATAAGGCCTCCTCCTAGGTTTGCTCTCTTACACTACCTGGAAGCCTTTGATCTGGAAATGGAGTTTCAGTTGAGGGAAAGGAACCTTGCAACACTTGAAGATATGCAAAATAGTGCAGTAGATGTAGAGGCTAATCTGCCGATGAGAAGGGAAAAGTTGAAGGAAGAAGAGATGAAGAACATAGATCTAGAGGAATCGACATATTTGGAGGTAAAGCTCGACATTTTGGTAAGTGCAGTGGAAGAGATGATGCAAAAGATCACTACAAGGAATGAGTATGATGTTCAAGACCATGGCTCACTGATTGAAGAAAAACAAGTGGCTAATCCAAAAAATTTTCTTTCTTATCCCAGCTATCATAGATCCGATAATGATTGTTTTATAGATCAGCTTGGAGGAGAGAGATCTGTTGATCTAACATGTATCCTTGATAAATTTTTTTATACTGATGATTTTCCTAAGTTTGATCAATATGATGATGATTATGTTCTCCAAACAAAAGCTAATCTTGCAGACAAATCAACAGCTAGTTTGTGGGAGGAGGAAGTTTAGTTTCAGCAGCTTGAATACAGTGATCAGTCGATGCATATTAGCTATGGAAGTGAGGAGGAAAGTGAAAAAAATTATGAAGTAAGTGAAGGATCTTTGCCTCTTTGTTTTACTTCATTTCAGTTCATCAGAGACAACTTTCATGCAATCAAAAATCAACCGTCGATAAGTTTTTATCTTGACCATCTAGAGGGCAATGAAATCCTTGTTCAAGACTTCTCATATCTAGATTTGCAGCCCCCAAATGCCATTGAATGTTTGGTTGCAAATGAAGAATTGGAAGCTGGAACATATGATCAAATGATGCAAGATGATTCCATTCCATTATGTTTTGAATCATTTCAATTTTTGAATTGAAATTTTCATAGTATATCTTTAATAAAGGATGAGCATCCTGTAGAAAATCATGTAATCTCATTGGAACCAATAGAAAATGGGTTGCAATAGTCTTTTCAATTTTTTCATGATCCAATAGCTGATGTGTTGGATGATATCTACAATCAAAGTTCTTCTCCACTAGCTAACTATGAGCTTGAAAAAAGTATTGATACAAACTTGATATGGCAGTCGGTTTCTATTTTCAGCAAGAGTCTCATCACAAAGCTCAAATGAAAGTTTGCATTCATAGTATGAGGAGAAGAAAAGTAATCCATTGGATGAGCTAAGTCCCAGTGCACATGAATTTCAAGATCCTTATGCAGTATTTTTGGAGTCAGATAGAGAATCCATATTATTAAAACTGGGAAAATTTGGATATGTTTACAAGTTTCCATGGGTGTTGCATTTCATTAGTTCTCTCTTGTTGCTCATAAGCAAGAGCTTGCAGAGAATTCAAACAACAGCCATAATTCTTACATGGTTGCATTGGTTGTTCCATTTGACTTGATCAGGTGAGGAATGGATCTCTTAGAGTAGGGTGTGATTAATAAGCTCACAGAAGTGAGCATGGTTCAGTGAGTTTGTGTCATCAAGTCGTTAGTTTTTAGTCATGAATTTCAGTTTGCATTTTTGACTGTATTGGCCCAATCAGCTAGGCACTTGGTCTACGGTGTTCTTGACACCTCCAAGGACTTACCATCCCCAATAAGGCCAATGTTAGTGTCATAATTCGCATAGTTCCATCAAGGATCAAATTTTCTCTTTGCATTTTCATTTTAGGGGCTCCATACTGAAATTTTTACATAATTTCATTAGGTCGTGTCAAGCTGATGCACTGATGGTTGTCTTCTCCTTGGAAAATCTAATTTCTCCCTCATAAAGTACACTTGCTAACCCATCTTCAAGTTGTATTTAGTCATGGTTTCATGGTAAAAATGCAATCATGTTTTCATTAGGTCTTAGGGTTTCATTTCCAAGGTCAAAGGCATGATTTTAAGGTGTAAATAAAGGGTAGAAAGGGGATGAGGATGATAAATAAATCAAGAATGATTGCTAGTAAGTCATAGTAACTGTACAATTATCTTTTAAACTAATGTAATTTTCACCTCAAAAAACATGTTTTTGAGGTGAAAACAGAGTATTTTGAGTTAATTTATATTTTTATGTAATTTAAGTCACTTTATGTAATAAATGATCCCGGCTGCACCAAGGCACCTCTCCTTGCTACAAGCCAATGAACCACTACAAAAATTAGTTCAAATTGAGCATCATCCACCTGAAAAGGAACAATGAAGAAAAGGCATTAAAACAGAGATTTGAAAAAGGTCAAGAAACATTAGAAAGTGGGTTTTTCCAATCAAAAATCAAAATCTACTCCTATATAAGGTGTCACATTTCATTTCCAAACTCATCATTCTCATTTGGCAAAGAAGTAGTCAAAAGGTGAAGAAAAGAAGAGAAGTTCAGTGAGTTTTGGGCCAAGGAGAAGTGGCGTTGCTCTTAGGGAGGTTGGCGCTGCGTGTATGGGGTAGTGGAGGTGGAGCTACATGTTCAGGTTGGAGCACTGCACGTACAGGCTGAGAGCTGCACGTAGGGCCATTCTGGCAGTGTAAAAAACCACTACACTGCACATTCAGGAGGGTGCTACATGTTGAGCCAGCAAGGGCCAAAAAGCCTCCAACTACCAAAAAACATCAAAAATCACCCTCTCTTTCCTCAAGCAAGTTTCCTTACTGTACTTCATCATTGGTTTGCAATTGAAGTTTTTAAAGGTAATTTACAATGGAAAAAGTGAAACCCTAGATTCTTCCTTAATTATACCCTAGAAACCCTAACCCCCATTATTTCTCCCATCACCTATCACTAAAGCCCTGAACCCCTCCCCTATATCACTCCATAACATTTTATATTCCTTTTTCCTTCATCCCACAAGCTATACTTCAAAAAGGACCCAAGCCCCTCTTCCTCATTTTCATGATTCATACACTCCCATTCATTTCCTAGCCCACCAAATATCTCACAAGGTCATCTCACATTCCCTTATTCCTAATCACTCTTTCACACTCCCTTCATCCCTTTCTAGGAGTACACAGCCTCAAAATTTGCAAACATGGACAGAGAAGACATAAACTATGAGGAGCAAAACACTAGCAGTGACAGTTCAACAAATAGACCTAGACATCAAAGAAAACCACACATGGGAGACATAATTATCAGGGAAGAGCCATCAAGCCTTAGAGAGTTGCAAGCCTCTCATTTGGCTATCACTTGTTTCAGGCATCTAGGGTGCTATGAGTTCTATGAGCTGATGAGCCCCATAAATGGGTAATTATATGGGCCCATTTTTCCTCCTAACATAGTTAAATCAACCATTCTCGTAGCTTATTACATGTTTTTTTATTATATTTATGCTTATGGAGTGAGTTGTGTTAGTTATGATGCCATGAGGTCTAGTATGCGTTTAATGCATATTTTTGTTGAATTTTGAAGACAAAGTCAAAGATTCAATGGAAAATTGGTAGCAATAATTTGAAGTGAACAAAGGAGAGGATTTATAGGAGGGAATCCCCCTCATTTATTACTCCCCACTTTGAATTCCCCTTCATGCAGCTCGGAGCACAAACAACGAAATCAATGCACTAGGAGGCAGCCGAGGATAACTTATGTTTATCTCGAGTTTTGGGAGCCAAGCCTCCATGATTTTAAGGAATCTAACTTCAATTGTATAAGCATAGAGGCCTAGGGCCTCACTAGGGTCAATTTTTTGTTGAATTTTTGCTGCATTATTGCTTTTGTAACTCTGCTCAACTTCGAGCTTACTTTTGGTGACAGTTTGATGTAATCCTATTACTATTTTGATAATGAAGATGATATGTCTCTTGAGCTAGCACTGAGTTACCTCAAAGTACTGAAGCTCTTGGGTTAGGGACCAATCCAAGTAGCCAAGCTCCTCTTCTTTGTATTTATATGCTTTGTTTTAGTTTATGGATTAGTTGTTGTTAGATGAATTTCCTTCTTGGTTAAGAATAGGTTTCTTTTGGTGATTTAGAAGGTTGTTTCCATTTGTGTTTTCTATAGTAGGTTAAGTAGTGATAGAAAGAATATTCAGAAGGCTAGCAATAGTGCCTTTGCCTCTTTTCCTCCCTTTGGGACCATGAACTGAGGCAAAGACCCTCTTGCTGCCCCAAAAACATAGATTTTCATTCTCCATAGGATTTCTAGTGGTTGCAGTTTATTAGAAGGTTAATGCTTTGCTTTATATCTCTTCCACCATGCTCATTTTTGTCTTTGCAATAAGTCCTCTTCCATGCTTTCTTTCCTTGTAGCATTTTTCAGCATTTCTTTCCATAGCTCATAATTTAGATTAGCTTGATTCAAAATTCTGTTTTTTTGATGTACTTAATTTCCTTGCTTGCTTGATCTCATTGTTTGATTGTCAGTTCTTTTGCAGCAGATCTCTTCTCATAACAAGTCAGCCTATCAGCCATCACATTCTCTCCCTGATCTATGCCCTAAAGGTCGCCCAAAGTTCACCTCAAATCTACCTTAGTTTTCTGCATTTTTCCATAGGATTTCTTCCTCTCTCCCAACCATCCCTCCCTCTCCTAGTGATCCTTGGTGGACCCTAGGTGCCCTAACACATCACCCAAACCTTCATCTACCCTTTCCACCCACTCTCACACCTTCAAAACCTTCAAAACTACTCTCATCCTCCTCTTGTAGACCTCTTGTAGACCTCCTATATATTCCCTATGTCCTCCTGTAGGCTTTCTTTTGAAATCCAAGTGTGGGAAAATCCTTAAGAAGGCCACCCAAGACCTCCTAGGACCCATCTACACCATCCTACATCTCCTCAAACCCCAAATTCACCCTTCAACACCACCTATTTGCTTCCACCTTCACACATAATAAAATACATACATGTCAAATTCACATAAAAATACATAAAAATCCAAAGTGATGTCTTTTGCTTATTTACTTTTAGAAATAGCTTGAGTAGATTTTGTTTACTTCCTTGAGTAGGTAATGGCATTCATTTTATGTTTTTCATAGTGCTTTCCACAAAAATAGGATTAGTTGGTTAAGTAGGGTTTGCTAGGTTTACTTTACATTTCAGTCCTTTTCCTTTCTGCAATTAGAGTAGCCTCTGTAGAGTAAGCTTTCCTTTATTTCATCACATATAGAGCTTCTTCTAGAATCAATAGAAGTTGGCTTGAGCTCCTCGTGATATTGCACCAGTTGACAATGTGACAACTTGCAATAAGAACTAGTACTTGTGCATACAGCACCATCGCTTCCAAGTTTGTTACAAACTACCGGGTTAATAAGAGTAAAGTAGGCAGCCTAGGAGTTGTAGCATTATTGCTACAATATTGGTGCTCACCATGAGCAGGTAGAGAGAGTTCAACACCACCCTGAGCTCACTAGGCTTTTTGTAGCCAATCTTCAGGACAACAAAGTGACTCTTGCTGGGGTGACATTTACAGTTTCACCCTCCATTATTGCGGATGTAACCAGGATTCCAAATGTAGGGGATAAGTGGTACAAGGAACAGGACATGGATGAACACTATTATGAGCCTTACATCAAACCCAAGTACAGAAATGAAGCAAAAAGGCCTTTTCCTTTCAGGTTCTTTGAAGACAAGTATGCCCCCATGATGAAAACCATCATGAAATATTTCACTTGTGAAGGTAGATTTTCCAGACTGTACACCTATCACATCAGACTTCTCATGCATTTTACTAGGGTGAGGATGTTAAGCCTCCCTTATTTCTTGTTCAAGAATATTGAGAATATGGCTCACTTTGTGCAGAAAAATCCATACCCTCAGCAGATGAGTAGTCTTTATCATTATCCCCTGATCAAGATGATTGTGATTCATCATCTTAACCTCCTCAACATCTCCTGGGAGACATTTATTGCTCATGACATCTTCAAGGGTTCTCAAATTCCTCCACCAGTGTCCTAAGAATCAAGAGGACCTTCTAGCAGTGCTCAGGTGAAGAAAGATGAGAAGGCCAAAGAGACTAGAGCTACTAAAGTGCCCAAGACCTACATGACATACTAAAGGGGCACAAGAAGATTGTTTATAGCTGATAGGCAAGTGTTTGCTCCACAGGATGTGGAAGGGACCTTGCCTTCTTCATCAACTCATAGGACAATTCTTGCTCCACAAGATGTGGAAAGGGGTGTGCCTTCTTCATCAACACAACAGGAACAAGTGCAATAGTTGCACAAAGGGAAAGAAAAGATGCAGCTGGAAGATCTTGATGACAAGGAGGAAGAAAGAGACTTTGATTTGAAATAGCATGATGAGTCAGAGTAGCATTATATTCATCATGGCATGGAGACAATTGACTTGGAGGCTCGGGATGAAGCAACAATCAAAGACATCATCATACAAGAAAAGGAGGCTCAAGTCCAAGCATTGATGGACAGCTTGGTGAGAGCCAAGTATGTCATCACATATCTGGAACAAGAGAACAAGTAGCTGAGTGAAAAGTAGGTCCTCGTGGAGCTAGAACTTCTCAAGATAAAAAGACAAGGTGACAAGGGTAAGTCAGTAATGCAAGAGGAAGAGGCACTGGTCACTTTGACTCCAATTGAGAAAGAAATTGAGGGTGATAGAGAGATTTGGATTGAAAGAGTTAATATGCACTTAGAGAAGCTGTTGCAAAAGGCCAATAGGTACAACCAAATCATCAAGCACATGTCCTACCACCACAGGACCCAGAACAAAATTTTCAACATGAGAGTCAAACAGATGAAGGCAAGGCTAAGACTGGCTCTAAAAGGGAAAAAAGAGGAATATAGGCTTAGGTTTCTTGCTGAAGCTTCCTTGGCTCATTAGGATACTTGATGATGGTGCTTCTCACCAATTTTGGTCAAGTTTGGAGGAGTTTTTTCTTTTTTCAAATTTTGAAAATTCTAAACACATAAAATTTGGCTCAACGCGCAGCACCGCTGTCGCTACGCTTTTCCTATGGGCACCCAATGGATAAATGGCTTTAATTTTTGGATTCAAAGCGATGAGTACATGCACCCTATGGATTTTCTGAGTTTTTTGGGCATAATTGGTGCACCAAAAAGTCACGAAACACCCTACAAATGACCTTTCTGCCACTTTTTGGATACACAGAAGCAGTCTTGGGAGAATCAACTTTTGAGGGGTCGAATGAGCTTCAAATGAAGAAATTCCAAGTGTTTTGGAAAGGAGACTTGAATATATTTCTAATGAGCTATCATGAGCTCAATTGGGATGTCATGAAGGTCTCCAAAAGAGACCTGAAAGTGGCACTGCGCATTGGACCAGTGGCGCTGCGCGTTGGACAAATTTTGCACAGGATGGCCATTTTTTTTGTGTTTTGACTGTGTTCATGGATTTTCTCTCATGGAGGATGTTTTAATGATGTAAATGATGAATTTTCTTGTAAATATGATGAAAATTAGTAGTAGAGGGTAGATTCATTAGATTAAAAGTCAATTTGAGCACAAATGAATCAGTTTTCTCACTTTTAGAGGCAAGTTGTTAGGATGACTAAATTCCAATTTCTTGTTCACTGTTGGTTAGGTTAGCTCTTCATCTTAGGGATTCTACCCTTGAGGATGGGAGGAGGTTGAAATAATTCCTATATCTTCTTCTTCTTTCTCATTGTAAAGGGTTGGACTCAATTGGATGCTTAGGTTTTGAAAGAACATCATTTTGTATTAGTTTAGTAGGAGATTAATCAGAAATTGCAGCTATTTCTTTGGGATCCATGTGGTATGGTGTTTAGTTCAATTTCCTCCCTTGTGATCATATGTTTAAATGTTTTTTGTACTTCATTAATCATCTCATTGCTTCTAAGTGGATGTTTTCAAGTTGATAATGCAGAATCCATAACATTAATGCTCTACTTTGGGAAAATATTCATAGTTTATGTTTTCTACAGGTTAAGAAGGATCCATGATGATCACATGCTCTTCCTAGCTTCTCACCAGTCTTGAATCACCTCACCCATCAGACCCTAGAGTGCTAAGCTTCATACCTACTTTGCCCCATCGAACACCATGCAATTTTGACCTAATTGTCTTGCCCAAACTGTCTGACTCCTCCTGATCCAGTAGAACCCCTTTAAATGAAATCAAAGATTGTGCTACTATACCTAGCCTAATATTATTTTCCTTATCTAGTCATCTTGGCTGAGGTCCTCACAGAGAGAGCCCTCTCCTAGCCTAGTAGGGCTAGCTACTTGGCTAAGTGTGGTTTGTGGTTACCCTGGCATCGCCTTCTTTCAGCTTTAGGTTAAATTCAGGTGATAACACCCACGATTGCACTAATCCAATGCACCCATTGTGCAAGTATTTCAAACTGTTTGATCATGAGATATAATATTTCCCTATGCTGATAGCTAGGATCTGTGACAAAGGAGCTCTACCACCTCCCCTAACTCAGAACTTGCAGGTGATGAGGTTTGAGCCGAGCGAGGAAGATCCAAATGTAAATATAGTGCTCCGAAGTGGAATCATGATAGGAGATGACAAGGGGAAATAGTCGGAAGACAGTACCTGGGTTCACAAGGCCCCAGTGAAAGAAGCTGAGTTTGATTTGGAATGTGCTCGGGAAACCTTCGTGGAAGCTAAGAAGAGCTTCACTGAGGCCTCCACATCAGGAAGCAAAAATAAGCTTGAGCTGGAGATGGATCCCTCCATGCTCATAACTTTCCTGGAAACCTGCATGAAGTTACTACGTGATAGTAAGGCTATGAAAGGGTTACAGGAACTCATCAACAGATGTGCTGGGACCATGCCAAGAGAACCGCGTGTAGTCTGGAAGATCGGAAAACATAAAACAAGGACGGGGCGTGAAATGAGACTCACCGCGAAGATCGGATAATATGAGATGGATCAAGTCATTTTGGATTTGGGATCAGATGTGAATGTTCTACCGAAATAGATACGGGAGGGAATGGGAAAACCTGCACTGCAATGGTCTCTAATTCAGCTAAGAATAGAGAACCAACAAAAAATCATACCCATGGGGCGATTGCAGGGAAAAACTATGGATATTGAGGGAGCGAGCTCGCTGGCAAATTTTGAAGTGATAGAGATTGTTGATGACAACAACCCCTACCACACGCTCCTAGGAATTAATTGGGATATTGATATGAATGGGGTAATTAATCTGAAGAAAAGGAAGATGATATTTGAGAAGAAGTCATTGCGTGTAATAGTACCCCTGGATCTTGCTGAAGGATCATGCTATACGGAACCAATCCGTGACTATGATAGTGATGATGATCTAGACTGCATCTACAAGATAACAACGTGAGACTAAGACTAGGTGAATCCCACAACGGATGGGCAAATTACATGGGAGCATGAGAGTTCCTACACTTTGGATTCCAACAAAAAAGAAGAACGATGGAAGAATCGGTTACACGAAGTAACTACGTTGAATTGCAACATGATAACTTAGTCACTGCATTGCGTGTCAATACAAGTAAGCGATCTACCTGCTTATGATGGTCTAAATGAGGCAGATACCTTCTTATATGCATTTGAAAGGGAGGTGCCAAAAAAGCAACACTTCCAGGCCTTGGACTGGGTACTGTGTGCTACACCCGCAAGATGGTGGGGTACGCACAAAGGAAGGTTTGATGATTGGCACGAATGTAGGAGAATGATGTGAGTATGATTTTTGAAGCCTAAGATGTAATTGACAGACAAGTATGATGGGTAGAATGATCTATACACATGGATGCAAGTCTATGAAGAAAAGCCCCAATTGAGGCAAGTGCACCTGTACTCCACAGTAAAGTATCTGGTCAATAAGCTTGTGTTGGGGGGACGAATTTGTAGATGGCTTTTATTGTTCCAAGAATATGATTTTCAAGTTGTCGTGAAGCCTGGATGATTGAACGCGGGACCACATCACCTGTCATGCATCGAGACAGGGGAGGAACCTACTAGTTTGGAGGAAGGATTACCTGACACACAACTCTTTGCTGTGTGCATTGCGGATGGACATTTTGAAGATATGATACAATTTCTAACAACTAGAACTACAATGGAAGGATACTTTGTCTAGCAGAAGAAGGAATTAGTGGTATGCACAGTAGATTTCTCTGTCTTTGCTGGGCATTTATATAAGATGGGGAATGATGAAATACTGGGAAGGTATGTACTTAAGTTTGAACGAAGCAGCATCCTCGTGGATGCTCATGGGGGCACCATGGGAGATCATTATGCAGGAAGAGCAACCACATAGAAGATTCTACGCATCGGGTTGTGGTGGCCAACCCTTCATCAGGATTCAAAGCATATTGCAAGACATGTGATGTATGTTAGCGGATAGGAAGGCCATCACGGAGGGATGAAATGCCTTTGAATCCACAAATGACATTGCAACCTTTCGAAAAGTGGGCAATAGATTTTGTAGGACCTATTAAACCTCAAGGAAAGATAGGTGTGAGGTATATTATCACTGCGACAGAGTATTTGACTCGTTGGGTAGAAGTGTAGTCGGTGAAGGATTGCATAGGTGTGACTGATGTGAAGTTTCTATTTGAACACATACTGACGTGATTTAGATGTCCGAAGATCTTGATGAGCGATCGTGGTACACACTTCCGGAATGAGACAATCAATGCATTAACAGAGGAATTTCAGGTGTACCATGAAAAGAACACACCTTATCACCCACAGGCTAACTGGATAGTGGAGTGTTCAACAAAGTGCTTGAAAATGCACTAAGCAAGGTATGCAATGCTCAGCAAAGTGATTGGGACCTACACATACCTCCAGTGTTATGGCCTTATTAGACGACATGCAAGAAACTAATGGGACAGACACTTTTTAGGCTTGTCTATGGAGTGGAAGCCATAATTCCTATGGAATACATCGTGCCTAGTCTGTGCATAGCAACACTCACAGGTATGATGAATCGTAGAGCCCTGGAGGAGAGGCTCATGCAGTTGGATGAGCTTGAAGAAGAACGATTTTTGGGTGGATTTTGCCAACAGGTCCAAAAGTAGTGTGAAAAGGCATGGCACGACCAACACATCAAGTTACGCACATTTAAGGTAAACAATTTGGTTTTGTTGTATGATAGTAACTTTGATAAATCCCCTGGAAAGTTTAGGATGCACTAGTTAGGGTTGTATATTATTAAAGAGATTACCGATGGAGGCGCGGTACAATTGGTTAAGTTGAATGGAGATCCCTTCCCAAGAAAAGTGAATGGCAATCAGTTGAAGCCATACACAGGTGGCCTGGCCATCTGACTAGCTGACAGAAGCATAGTCTTAGCGCCCCAGGTAGCTGAAAGGAGGCACGGGACTATAAATTACTCTGCCCAGGAACTACGTGATGTCAGGACTACGCGCAGTAGCAAAGTGTCACAGGGTCTGCGACAGCATGAACACAGGTGCGCTGGTGTGTAGGTCTACCAGAAAGTGACTGTTAAATTCAATAGTCATGATTTGATGGCTGGTTTGAGGCCAAATGGAGCAGGCAGAAGGCATTTAAGGCACACTTTATGGGTAAGATTCTTGAAAATCTACCACCAATCTTGCATTAATGGACCGAATGTGGGGGGAATGGTCAAATTAAAATTCAAAAGGCACTATAAATTACAAGTGGATGTCCAGCAAACAACACTTGGGAATTTGAGAATTGAGTTGTTGCGTGCTCAAATATTCATGAACCAAGACTTATTCAAGACTCTGAAAGTGAATTCGTTGTTTGAGAAACTACCCGAGGCACTGAAGGAACTATGGAGTAGCACTATGTCAGCACCCGAAGAAGCCATGGACACAAGAGTAGTGTCAACCAAGGAAGTCATGTAGGAAATTACGGAAGTGGAAGCCCTAGAGAGCGCTAGAATAATCCTTGAGGTCCCTAAATCAACTCGAACACCGAGACCTAAGAAGGATAAGTAGGCCATGATTCCAATGCTCGTCTCACCTAAAAATCCACTAAGAATGAAGCTCACATTGTAGGAAAAGGGGAAGGCCATTAATTTGGAGGTCTACGAGGAGGAATCTAAAGAAATCTTGGTGGAGGTGGAGGATGAAGACATGGAAGTTGAAACCCAGGGTGCGGACCCTATTACCTGGTTACCTGAATATGTTCCTCCACAAAAGGGTAAAGCCAAGGTGCTGAAGGATATAGATGTGATCTGAAAATGAGATCTTATATTACTATTAAGGTATTACAGACTCATGTGCATGGATTTGCCTATATTACTTAGTGCAACGGATCGATAAGATTGCGAATAATGTAGACAATGAAGCAGTTAGAAAAACATAACAGATATACACACATAACATAGAAAAATAATCAAGGAGTTCACCCAAAATTCCTGGCCTACATCTCCCGGTCTAGCCTTTAGTGGTGACCTCTCTATTATGTCTTCAAGAGCAAAGTTTTACAAAAGTGAGCTCAATTTGAGTCTCAACATAATAGGAATGAACAACAGAGGTTTGTCTTGAATCCCTCAAGACATTCTAAGTACACAAACTCTCCCTCTCACTCTCTGTCTCTGTTTCCTCTCTGTCTCGGCACTGCCTACCTTTGTCTCTACCATTCAGTGGCTTTTAAGCCAATTGGTGCTTGTCTTTTCATCTACCCTTTCTGGCTCTCTGGCTTCTGGCCTCTGTCCATTCAAATCCCCTCTGAGCATTAAACAATCATTGTTAAACGTCTTTGGGTATGCTGGCCACCTGTCTTGTGACGGAAGAGAGCATCAGCACCTTTGAAATCCCCAAAATAGTCGTTCTATGTTTACACAGAGAAATACACAAAAACACGGGAAAATCTGCCAAACTGCCGTTTATTGAACCTGAAATATCATTAATTCTGCCCTATAATCCTTTCAAATTGATATTTGGGCACTATCATATGTTTACCATTGATCTATTTGATCGATTGAATGGTTGCTATTGATTTCGGGTGGCTTATGCGCTCGGACATTACCCACCCGAAAAGGCGATTTTCTCTCTCTGGTGCTGAGCCACGTGGCGACCAGTGTATGGGCTTGGGTGGAGCCCGAACCAATACCACTTACCACCTAAGGCCCACCCAAAATCCTGCTCGTTCTGGAATTCAAAATATATATCACTGCATGTAGAAACCCTTTCGGGTCTATTTTATCGCCCAATTCAAATTTCCTTTGATTTTCATTTATTTAATGAAAATGTGAAATACATAGGAAAACTCCTTTTTACAGAACCCAAAATATTTTAAATTTCATCCATAACCCCGTCGGGTCCAGCTATATCGCAAGTCTCGTGTATATTGGTCCCACTTCGATGTGATATTGCGATATCGCAATCGCACATCGCATAGTCCTGGGGCCTTTGGTAAACGCTACATTGTATTTTGCCGACACGATATTGCAAGTTAACTTGGGCCATCAATATGCATGCTTGATCGACAGTCCTCGATGACCCACGCTGATTGCTATCGCAACTTTCACATGATAGCCTCCGATAGCCTCTGCTCGCCATCTCTGATTGCGATATACCGATCGGATTTGGACCGTTGATCGGCCAGATCCAACTGCTCCTATGCATCATTGTTCAAGTCTCCAATACCTTTGTTTTTCACTATTTCTTCATATTTTTTAGGCCTGATAGTGTTTTCTGCCATTTGTAAAGGTTTTTCCTTATACGATAGTTTTTTATTTTGAAGACTTAGAGGGTTTTTAGGATCCATTTTGGATCACGCCCTCCCACTGAAAAAACTTTTGGACCACGAAAAGTTAGTTTTTAAGCATCAATTAAATGAGGATACAACTTCTTCACTTGTCCAATCTCTATCCATCTTGCATTTCTTGGTTTTTAACCTTTGAGTTCCATTCTCAGGCACTCAACCTCCCCTTTGTGCATAGTTCTCATCTTCCTGTCTAGAACTGTGTCTTCCTACAACTCATTAAGATATTCAGGAAACAAATCATCAATAGAAGGCAGATGACTTTTCTCTTTGGGATCTTCAATTAATGAAGGTTCATATAGTCTCAAGTTCTCTGCATTAATGATTGAAGAGATATGCATATAAGCTGGCAAATCACGGCGAAAATCATTTTCAGCAATTTTCTCAAGTATCTTGAAAGCCCCATACCTTATTGGTTTCAGCTTCTTACCTTCACCTTGCATTCTATCTTTGCTGATTTACAACTAGACTTGATCACCAACTTGGAAGCTATGCTCAATTCGATGCTTGTCATGCCTTGCCTTGTACTTGGCCTGGCTTATTTCCAGCTGTTCCTGTGCTTCCTAGTGAATTCCTTAGATCTGTTCATTGAACTTGGTTGCTTTGGCCACATCACTATGTCCGTCAATTGCTATGTCTTTACTAAAGACAAAATCCAAGGGAGTCTTTGGTGTAAAACTAAAACAAGTCTCAAAAGGATATCTCTGTGTAGAAGAGTGCCTGGCACGATTGTAAGCATGTTGCACATAACACAAATGTTCATCCCAAAGCTTGGGATGCTTGCTGCAATAGCCTCCGAGCAACTGGATCACTGTCCTATTGACCACCTCTATTTGGCCATCTATTTGTTGATGAAATGTTGTACTCTTCTTCAATCTGGTGTCCATCAACTCCCATAGACTTGACCAAAACATCCCAACAAATCGGGAATCTCGATCAGATACAATGGAAGCGGGTAACCCAAAATGAACCCATCAATGCTAGAAGAACAACTTTATTGTTTCTTCAACTATAACCTGCTTGTTACAAGGTATCAAAATACACATTTTTCTGAACCTATCCACAATAACATATAAATAATCATGACCTTTTCTAGATTTTGGCAATCCCCCAACAATGTCCATGGAAACACTTTCCCAAGGATGAGAAGGAATTGGAGGTAGTGTGTACAAGCCTAATTTTCTATTATTGGGCTTGCTTGTAGCACACATGGTACACCCTTTAATATAGCTAGAAATTGTTCCATGCATTCTTGGCAAATAACAAAACCTTTGCAACTATGAAACTATTTTACTTACACCAAAATGACCTGATATTAGAGAAGTATGTGATTCTCGGATTATGTTAACTCTTTCAGTTTGAGGAATGCATTACTTTCCCAAATGATATAAGAGTTGGTCCTTATCATGATAATCCAATTCTTCTACTTGTTTGCCATGACTTAAAGTTGCATATACATCCTTAAAATCTACATCTTGATCATATTGTTCAATGTAGCTTTCATGCAATACTGAGTTATGCTTAAGTATAGTAGATGCATTTATGATTGGCCTTGATAACATGTCTGCAACCTTATTGTGTATGCCCTTCTTATATCTGATGACAATATGAAACTACTGTAAAAAACCCATCCACCTATAGTGTCTTGATTGCTGCAATTTAGTTTGCGAGTGTAATATTGAAGTGGTTGATGAACTGTATGTATAATTGTTTCTTTGCCCATTAGGTAATGTTTCCACTTTTTCACACTTTGTAATAATGCATACAATTCTTTATCATATGTGGGATAATTAACTACTGCAGAAGTAAATGTCTCAGAATGATAACATATGGGTTTACCGTGTTGCATCAACATTACACCCATGGCATAGTCACTGGCGTCTATTTCAATCTCAAATGGTCATTGAAGATCTGACAGTGCTAGTACTTGTGTTGTATTGATTTTTTCTTTCAAGGTGTCGAAGGATTTTTGTTGTTTTCCTCCCCACTGAAACACCTTGTTCAATCCTATTAAAGCATGTAAGGGAGCTACAATCAAGGAAAAGTTAGCAATAAAATTTCTCCAATATTGTGTTGTTCCTAGGAAACTCCTAACTTCTGTAGTATATTTGGGTTTAGGCCAGTTCATAATGACTTCAACCTTAGAGGGATCTATCTTCAATTCACCACCCCCTACAATATGACCCAAATAATTTAAATATGTTTTGCCAAATTCACATTTTGACAACTTCACATAGAGATTTTCTCTTTTCAAAACATCCAAGGTCTGCTTTACATTCTTCAAATGTTCTTCCCATGTTTTACTGAAAACAGGAATGCCATCTAAATATATAATTACAAAATCATCAATAAAAGGTTGGAGTACATCATTCATGACTCTCATGAAAGTGGTAGGAGCATTAGTTAAGCCAAAATGCATAATCAGCCATTCATACAGCCCTTGCTTTGTTTTGAAAGTAGCCTTCCCTGCATCTTGTTCTACAACTCTAACCTCATGATAGCCACTACGAAAGTCCAACTTAGAAAAGTAAAATGCTTCTTTCAGCTGATCTAATAGATCATCAATGTGAGGAAGAGGATAACGATTCTTGATCGTTATTTTATTTAGTGCTCTGCAATCAATGCACATCCTCCACGAACCATCTTTATTTCTCACCAACACAATTGGAGATCCACTTGGTGATGTGCTTGGTCTTATGAACCCTTTTTCGAGCAGCTCTTGATCTCTACATTCTCTAAAGTGGATAACTTGTACATTCTGATGTTAGGCAATGTAGCATCTTACTACAAATGAATATCATGTACTATTTCCTTTTTGGGTGGCAGACCTTTAAGTTCTTGAAATGGGATATCATATTCTGAAACAACTTTATCTAAATTATCTTCTTGTTTAGCATCACAACCTTCAAATACATTGGTTTTATCAGGGTTCTTTGCCATGTAATAGCAGCAACAATCTTTTTCTTCTTACCACTGAACTTCTTGGGTTTCAACTCTGGATGCAAAGACCAGCAGTGTTCATCATCATGTCCATCCTTCTTGTAGTGAGTGCATGAAGGTTTGTCTTTCTGTACAACGTTTTTCTTCCTCTCCTTCCATTTCTGCTTCTTATTTTCCTTGTTCTTTCTTGTAGAGGGTTTTGACGATCCCCCAATCTCTGGCTTCACATTCTTGCACCTAGCCTCTAGATGTGTAGCCTGAACTGATACATCATCTAGGCTAGTGGGGTTAAACATGAGAATAGTGTGCCTCAAATAGCTATGTAGACCACCTATATACTTCAACAAAGTTTTAGGTGATTCTAGAGAAATGCCTAGGGTTAAAGCTCTTTTTCTAAATTCCTGGGTATAGCTTTGTATACTTTGGCCCTTTAATTGGTGAAGAGTTTGCCAACTCATCATTGTTTGCTGCATATAAGCTAGTGGATAGAATTTTTTTTTAATGGTAGAAACAAATTCAATCCAAGTAGAAAGAATTTTACCATGCTTCTTCAAATTAGCTTGTGTCTTTCCTTCCCACCACACTAATGCAGTTCCTCCAAGGTGAAGGCTAGCCAGCTGAATCTTTCTCCTCTCTAAATCAATGTTCTACACCCTACAATATACATCAATCTGTCTGATCTAGTTATCTAGCTTTTTTGCATTTAATTCTCCATCATAGATTGGCAAATCAAATTTCACATCTAATTTAATCAAAGATGTTTTCTTATTTTTCTTTTCAGGGCTAGGAGATGAGGATGATGGAGGTGATGGCGGAGGAGATGATGGAGGAGGCCTATCCCCTTTCCCTTTGCCCTCTGGGGAATCTATAGAAGGTTCCTCTGCTCCCTTGTCTTGTTTTGGGGTTGAAGTACTTTCACCTCGACCTTTCTTAAATTCTCGATACATCTCACATAACACAGCAAAATAATCAAGGAGTTCACCCAAAAATCCTAGGCTACGTCTCCTCGTCCAGTCTTCAGTGGTGACCTCTCTATTATGTCTTCAAGAGCAGAGTTTGACAAAAGTGAGCTCAATTTGAGTCTCAACATAACAGGTGTTACACAGTAAAATGTCACTGCCATCATGTTAGTCTCCCTACTGTGTTGTGAAACCACATTCACCTATGCTCATGCTCCTCAAAATGGATAAAAAAACCCTCTTTGCCTAAGTTAAATGAATCATCGTGTCTGTTAATCAAATAACCGCATTGACAGGCGGAGGCCAGTGTATCTGATGCGCTGCCAGCACGGAAGCACACGTCTTTTCCGCGCTGGTCCCATTTTACGAACAGCGCACCCTCCATTTGTCCTGTTGAGTGCTGACCGGACCTCCTCTATAGTTGACCTGCGATGTCAGCGCGTCAGCTCAGTGTCTCACCCGCGCTGATCCTGTTTGGGCGAATTTGTTCTAACAACCAACCTTCCAGACCCCTCCAGACTTGGTTGTTAGCATTATTGAGGTCGCCATCCTTTCTCTGGTACGTCTGTTCGACTGACCATCCACTTATCTTGGGGGAAAGCTCATCCTTTACCTATTCATGGAGACTCCTTCTCTTTATAAGCCTCCTCCATTGCCAATGAGCAGCTAGTTTTTAGTTTTGGAACACATAGACTTTGATTGAGGAATTCTTAGTACATTAGTGCTGCTCTTTTGTAGGCATTTGGTGTGTTGCGTGAGGATTGCATTGAGCTTGAGGAAGGTCATGAGCTTGTTGCCTTGTATGTGAGAGAGGGACCTCTTTGACTTGGGAGATTTGCTTCAAAGGTGAATGCTTGGAAGATATGCTGGCTGGACCCTCTAGAGAAGGACTCAGCGTTAGGACTTCGGTTGTACCTTACTCTATTTCCTGTTAATAAAGATAGATGACTATTCTTATGGTTCCATTTCCATTTGTCCTATGAATGATAGATGTAAATTGTATCCTTCCTAACTGATACATAGTTGTCGTTAGTAGATTTTATGCTCTTGTTTTCCCTCTCTTTGCTTGTGCAGGTGTTTGTCCGCGGGGATAGCGGAGAATTGTGATCGGCTGGAGCGAAGGAGCGAGAGGATCATCTCTTCGACAAACATAGTGTTGGAATCCAAGTAGGTCTCTCTTACCCACTTGTTAATTACAACTAGGAACCTGCGGTATAGCATTGTTTGATTGTTGCTAGACCCCCTTTGGGCTAGTAGGGATCGCCTCTATCCGTAGAGGGGATTTACCTCTCCAACAATTTGGCGACTCCGTTGGGGAACTTGCTTGTCTCTTTGTATGTCACCTTTGTTTTGATTATTGCTCCTTTGTCGAGGTTTGGGGATTGTTTTGCTGTTGGTTTGTTTCCTGGTTTGTCCTGGGCACTACCTTAATTGCCTTGAAAGCATGTTGCTTTGGTTTGGAAGTTTTTTGTTCAATTTTATTTGTTTTTCAGCCTCAGCGCGTTTTATTTTAAAACAACTGCGCTGACATCGCATACTGTCTTCTTTGTTGTCTCTGTCATCGCGCTTATACATTCAAACAGTTGCGCTGACCTGGTTTTTCGGGCCAGCGCCCTTTATTCGTGTCCTTCCGCGCTGACAGCGCAAAGTTGCTACAGACACTTTTCTGTCATCGCTTTGTTGTTGTGGGGTCACCCACGCTGATCCTGTAAAACTTCTTTTTGCCCAAATTGACCTACTGAACCTCTTGGTTTTGGCTCTCCCCTGTTTTTTCTACTTGGCTTTTGGCTTGATAACTTTGTTTAAGCTGTGACTCGCTTGCTTGCGAGGCCTCGTTCCACGAGAGCTCGTTTATCGCTTGTTTTCGGTTTGTGCAAAGCCTTCCTTTTTGCTCTTGTTGTTTGGTTTATGCTTTGCCTTAACTTTTACAGTTGCTAGAGTGTGTCGGATCGTTGTTTGACTGGTTTCGAGTCTCTCTCTTTTGAGAGATTCTTAATTTTATTTCCTTTGATCATTACTTGAAGGTTTGTCTCAGTCTCTTCACAATTTTTGCATCTTTTTGCTTTCACAATTGGGTATGAGTGTTAATCGCCTTTGAGTGTTTTTATTTTTTGATCTTTGGAAATCTCACCCAATTTTCTTGATTTGCACTTGATTGGTTCTTAGATTACATTAGAATCATCTTGTGTTTGAGAATTCTCTTGCATAGATCACACTCGCATAATTAGAATTCTCACTTGTGCATAGATTACATTTGCACACTTTTCAAGTGAATTGTGCATAGATCACCTTTATCCTCCGGGTGTTTGCTTTTCTCCGGTGATTTCACAGTCAAACCCTAGGGCATCTAGTGGCCGTGTGTGTCAAGCCTCCCGTTCAGGATCTTGTGTTCTTGGTTGACCAGCCAACTTCGTTCTTTGTTTTCACACTCGTTTGGTGATTGTTGAAAGTGATTGATTGTGTTCCAAGCGGTTTGCTTTCCTCCATTGAATTCCTCATTGTCTTGTTGAGCTTAGATTACATAGCTCATAAGCCTTTGCTTTCCTTTGATTTGGGAAACTGGTTTTAGTGATTTGGGAATTGTCTTGTGTGTGCATTGAGTGATTTATCTTTTCACTTAGTGTTGCTATCTCTCTAATTCATTTCAAGAGAACTTTTATGTCATTTAAAAAGTAGGACAAAGTAGTATCTTTTGCATTAATAGTTGAAAGGAAAAGAGCATTTCGTTATTTTGTGTTTTCAAAAAGAAAAGTTTCATTTCCTTGCTATTAGTTGCATTAGGTTGCGTGATTGCTTGAATTCGTTTTGTTTGTTTGAAAGATCCTTAACTCTCTTTTAGCTAGAATTCATCGAACAAAATGATGATCTTTGGCATATAGTTGCATTTAGGTGCTTTTGAGAGATCATATGGTAGGACCTGAAACTCAAACCTAATTCAAGATCAACTATAAAATAAACCAAATTTATCTAAAAACGCATTGGAACTTAACGAGAACATCTAGAGGTCTAGGCTAGAGACATGTTCC